>VJOZ01048603.1:0-19030 GCA_009801055.1 Stichopus horrens | reverse complement strand
CTCCAGTGCCCCTCCAGTGCCCCTACAGTGAATTTATTTGTACTTTTTCTTTCTTTCCACTCCAGATCGAACACTTCTATCCTGTCAAACGCGGAAAGCACATGCGTTTTGAATATTTCAAACAGATATTGTGTAACCCAAACAAGTGTGAACTAAGGACATTTTGACATTTTGCTTACTCTTCGTTACATGTAGTAAATTGCTTCTCACCTCTAACTGTTATATTTCTTTTCTCAGAATGTCCACTTCGCCCTTTATGTGCTGCCTAAAATACTTTAATCATTTATTTCATTCATTCAAATTCAAAGCACAAAACGCTTGTAAATGAAACAAAAGTTGGGGGATAGTCATTGAATGATCAGGTAATGGATTTTTCTGTGCGGGACTCTTAACTGAAAGATACAAATTTATTCTGTGTAGCTGACTGAGGCACACATAGCTATCTTACTGTTCTGCAAATAAGGGTGACTTTCCGAGACCATAAATATCACTTTTATAGGTTTTATTATTTACATTACTGCTTTAATATTTACATAATTCCAAAGTACAATTTATTATTTGAGTGTTAACGTGTATGCTATTATCTGGCAGAGTAACAATTCATATCTCCTTGCATTACCAAAAAGAACGAGAACCGAGAGAAGAAAAAAAAAAGGCGGTAAAAGGTTGGGAAGTTGCAACAGAACGGAAGCGTGCTGCTTCTAATACATGGGATACTTGCGTCTAGAGATAAGGAATTAAGCTAACTCTATACAGCATACTGTTAAGCACGTGTAATTGCCCCAGTAATTATATCAAATATCAATGGAACATGCCTGTCACAAACGCCATTTATCTTCAAATTATAGACCTAAGTTCAAAGTAGGTCCTTCATAAATCGAAAACGTATGATCCAAGATAATATGAAAACTCATAAATAATCAGACTGTTTCTTTCCTTTCTTCATTGCTTCGTCCTGCATGTTGCCAGAATGTCTGCCTGTTTGTCTGTCTTTCTATCTGTCTGTATGTTTGTCTGTCTAGTGTCTGCCCGTCTGTTCATCTGTCTGTCTGTATTTTATAATCTGGCCTACAATCAGCAACTGTAAACATATTTGCACTCATGTACGAATGTGCGTCTGGTTTAGACGTTAGACTGTTAGACTTCTTAAAGTCAACCTTTTCGTTTGTAATAAAATAATTACAGGTGTTTACACTATCTCACAGATGTAACAATATTCTCCACACCTCAGACATATGCCGATCGTAAATATGAGTGTGTATTACATGAAGGATTTATGAAGGGCATGCACTTTATGTTTTCAGTAACATGACTTCCAAGTATAGCAAAGAAAACAACGTCACCTTACCTGGATTTCATAGTTTTGATGATGCGCAAGCTCAACCAGTGCAAATCCATTTCATACTGTAACGGTACAGGATGCTATTCTGCTTAATAGGGTTTGTTTTATTTGCGAAATGTTAAAATGTTGCATTTATGTGCACATGGATTTGCCCCATTTCTGTAAAGTAAATTGGAAATCGATCTATGCTACATTCTACGTTAGGTCCAAGTGAAGTTTATGAACATCGTGCTGTAAACATGATGATCGTACGTATAGGCCGTGCACTGGATGGAGACGTGTATGTTCAATATAAGATACGATATCCCTGAAACAAAATGAATTTCGATTTATGTCACCAGTGTCTACAATTAAAGGTGAAATGGTGACATGATAATCTGCAGTGTTTGAATGTCCGCAGTACGTGACTTTGCCAGTGAAGTTTTGGAGCCTTGTTAAGGTGGACGATGTTCTAACCTGCTGAGAACCTTCATCAAAATGTATACTTGTTTGATTTCTTCCTTCTAATATTAGTCGTGGGTTTGGTATTTATGTAATGTCCCATTTCATACCGGTGAACAGATGTCTACATCCTCTTGAGGTCACCAAGAAGTTAAATATAGCTCTAGATTGTTGGACGGATTGCTGAAAACTAACATTCATATTTTAATTTAGTAGTCTTTGCATGATAGGTATTTCGACTAATGAGGTAGGGTATGCTTAATGTCGAATATTTGAAAAGAAAAGTCACATGATACGCAGAAGAGGAATGTTATCACTTCAACATTAATTTTAATTCAGACGGTCTTTGGACTAAGTACATCCTACTTTCCAAGTATTATATTGACATCGGTAAAGACAACATAATTCGAGGCGTCTCCTTGGCTTATCTGTGGTTTCAAAGTTCATACAAGAGCTTTAGTAGCGATAAACATGATGAAGGTATATATGTCACTAACGGAATATTCATTTCTTTCTAGTTTTCATGTTGTTAGTCACGTATATTACGCTAGGACTTCACCGGCATCGAGTGGAAAGCACAAGCTTTCGTAAAATCACACAGAAAACATATTTATTTCATTGTTATGTGGCTTGGAATCATTTATTATTATGATAGTTAGATTGAAACTATTTCCGTTACATAAGGAAGAATTCATGCAGGAATTTTACGAGCCAAACAGTGAACTGGTTTCATATTTCTGCAGGTAAGCTAAACTTATTGTCAAGAATGTACTCCACAATAATCAAGTTTGTAAGTTTCTGTTTATACTGATTGGATATTATGCAACTTTAGGCCGGTTTTGTTACAATAAAAGGAGAGAGAGAGAGAGAAGGGTGTGTATGTGTGTGTGTGTGNNGGGGGGGGGTGATAGGATAATCTTTTTTACATCCATACGCCAATTTTCAATTTTGACAATGGGGCTTGTGGTCGTATATTTGTACGCATGGTGCAGAAACCTTACTGCCGTCTATAGTTTATACCGTCTAGTTAATAAAAATTGTGTTGTTACACTCTTTTTATACGTTCACACACGTAGCAGTCAATTTTATAATCATAAAGTTTGCCTTACAACTTACAATCATATAACGAGGGAATGGGTGGTTGTATGCTAGAAGATATCTCCAAGTTCACAATCAAAAATGTAACACTCTTGTGTTCCGTGAATTCATACATTTTACTATCGTACACTCTCAATAAAGTGTCATTCATTATTACATTGAAAAACTCATATTTTCAGCCATTTATAGCTTTTCACCTAATTATAACTGAGTTTATACATTTTAGCTAGTACAGTTTTCTTTGTTACCAAGACGTGAGCTATGATTAAATCATGCTACTTTTAAAGAACAGTATTGATACAACTGCTCAACAGTTCTCATTGCCAGCACTTTACCCCAAACAGTGCTAAACACTTGTCTCGCAGAGGCGTCTTGTCACATGTAGGGCTATTTCTCGACAAAAGGTTATACGTGGCAACGCTCACTTTGTTAATGTGGTTGATACACATAGTAAGCCATGTGACCTGCCAGGTTGCCGAGACCCAGAAGGTTTGGGGGCTTAAGGTATGTTCACCCCCCCCCCCTCATGTATAATTTGTAACGACTCTTTTACCACGTATCTGATGAGTAGGCCTAACAGTTCACTTCAGGAACGTAACAGAATGACAACATGCAGGTGCAGGCCATGGGCTGGAAGAGTAAAGTTTTTAATCTAGAATGAATTAATTTACTCCAGTGGTTGCAAATTTTGGGTATGACAAAGTATAATGGCAATGATCCGAGCAGAAATACAATGAAAGTTAGTGACTACTTGGTCATAATTTCGTCCTTGTGATAAAACGTGATGTAGAGAAATATCCTTGTCTCCGGCGTAACTGACTTTTCTCCATCAACCTTACACCTCACTGCCAGAGATTAATTAACCCAGGAGTACAACATGGAACGTTACAAGAGAATCATTCTTGAAGATGTGAGCAAAAGTCACCCATTCCAAATCGGAGACATAATCATAAACCTCGTAAACCGAGAGATACTCAACAGACAAGACATCATTGAGAGTCAGGTACCAATCACTCTGTCGGCATTAATTGATAAACTAGAAAAGAAGGAAGATGACGTCTTTGAGCTTATTCTGGAAACTCTCGAATCTACTAAACACTCAGAAGAGTTGATCAAAATTATAAGAGAAAAAGAAGAAAAGGAAGCAGACAGAACAAGGATCGAAGCAGGTATCAAGAGTTCCCTTTTATGCATATCACTTATATCAAAAACAGAAATTTAACATGCATATACTGAAGAAGTTAAAAGAGCATGTGTCGCTTAATCAATTATCTCATTGCTCTCAAGTTAAGTTGTGGTTCTCAAAAAGGAAGGAACCTTAATGTATCTGCATTCAGGCAAAAGGGAACATTGCGTAAATTACAATTTATCGCTGAATGTTTGCTTAAGTCTCATGCTAGTGCTTTTACAACACGTCGTAAGTACACCTCTTACTTGTGATAATTTCCGTAGGAGCTTACTGACCACCCATTTACATCATTAGGGCTACAAGTTTGGCTATTGGCTCTGAATCCTACTGAACGTAAATGTTGATCAAACAAAGACGCTGTCAATATTTTGTGTAAAACTTTATTTTGTACTTACGATGAAAATATCCAGAATGGACGGTCACAGAATATTAGCAAGTGGCACATGATTGAATAAGCTCTCTCAAGAGGCGAAGCCCGTTGACGCTCAGCCGGCGGCTGGACGTCACTGGAACGAATGAGACTTAGGATATTTGTAATGCCACGAGCAGCATAGATTCATTTCCACCTGATTAATTTCACATTTACAGTTTGAGGCATATCCCTCTCCTCGACACTCTCTTCTATACAGATTATGTGATAGGATTTAGTAATTATATCTGATCAGAGAAGTAAACCGCCAAAATGTATGCAGGTTATGCAGTACCATTTAAGCACACAAGAAATGATATAACCCCATCTTAATTAGCATCTTTCGTTTATTTGATTTTGTCAGTGGAAACTACAAGAGGAAATCAATACGACAGCAATATCACGTGTGTTCCTGACATCTGTCCGTGCACACACTAACTTGAAAGAAAAACAAAACACGACAAATAGTTCGCATTAGCAGTTCTAAGGTTCAAGGTTTATACAAAGTTTACATAGGTCAAACAACTCAAGCCGTATATTTTTAAGAAGCTGGTTGCACTTAATATGTATATGATAACTGCTGATGTCATACCGGTCATTTGTCATTCGGTTGAAAAGCGCCCTCTAATATTGTTTTCTCATTTTTAACGTTTAAGTAGCCTCATTACCGTGTTGCTTCGTTCTCATCAGTTTCTGGCCACATCTGGATGTTTGCAAGTCTTACTAAAAGAGTGGATTTTCAGTGCCTTAGGTCAAAGTATCTGAGCAACCGATTGAATACAATATATGAAACTGAAATTGCGTTAGCTTTAAAATGCTATATCTAGTTATTTCTAAGCAATTTCAGGATTTCTGTCAATTCCCAATAAGTCTCAAGTCCGGAAACATGATGCACAGTTTGAGATTGTCTTAGCATAAAATATATTGCATGACACTTGAAAGATGGTATGCACTTTGTACGTAGTACCTGGATGTTCTAAATCGCAGTTCGCAGGTAGGACCTATGTACGTTCGAAGACACTTGTTGTTACGGTCACAGCCTAACAAGTCAATTTACTTGGGAGGCAGATAGCAGTCACATATGCAAGATCGTTGTATATATATTTTTTTTTCACGGAATCACACAGTCATTCTGAAGTTTCACTCAATTTTACTTCTTCACAGCGATGGCAGGTTATACTTTCAGTACAGGTCTCAATAGAAAAGACCCACTGCTCTTCCTGGACGTCATGTCTCAGTTGGCTGTTAGTCTGAAAGAGGCAGACATTCCATTAATCTGTGATCACTTTAACATCCTCAGAGGAGAGAGAGAAAAAATCAACAAGAGCAAAAATCCTGGACTTGACGTTGTCTTTCTCCTTCGGCAGAGGCTATTGGCGTCATCTGATGACGTCAGTGAGCTACACAAAGTACTAAAAGATACAAAATCAGGACAGATGTTACAACAGTACATGGATATACTCACTTATCCAGGTAAAGTAACAGTATAGTAGTGATGATTGAGAGGCTGGTGTGTATTCACACACCATTCATAGAAGGAAACCATTAATTTATTTTGATTATAAGTGGTCGTTGGTTGCAAATTCCTTATTTTTATGTCGATAAGTGTGTTTATTGTTGCTTTTACATGTGGGTGGTGAAGCTGCCGGTATATTGTTGATGCTGAAAAATTGCTTTCGCAATATGCTCTAGTGTATCTAAGCTTGATGAATGTAATTCAACGACTGTTTGTGGATTTGAGTTTTAAAATGCTCCCATTAGAAAAAAAAAAAAACACCTGCCATCAGGATCTGGTATTCACGCATTATCTAAACTGCTTTTCGTTGAACTCAACCTTGGTGATAATGTTACGTAATTCGACAATTACAAGTTTTAAGTATAAGGCCGTCATCGGCAGTGTCTGGGCATTTGTTATATTTACGTAGCAGTCTAGCCTGCTAACAGTAGCCTAATAAACCTACTGTTTTTTGCAGTGTGATAATTGCAAATATATGTTCACGTTCACATTTGTCATTGCTGTAGTTAATATTATTTTCATCAGTGTTATGTTGTGTTGTTGCTCTGATACATTCAGTAAATGCCAATCTTTTCACCTAATTACTGAGATACAAGCATGAAGTTGCATTTCCATTTGAAGAAATGGATCTTTACACACAATTTAAGTGTAATATGTGCTTTAAAACTCTAGCTGCTTTATATACTGAATTATCATGATCGGAAGTTGTATCCAACATTTTCTTTCTCTGTGATCTATAAATGCAGAAATTACCTTAAGTGGTACTTGGGAAGATCCTTCAACAGCGTCATTTCAAGAGGATCGGCATTCAATGTTTAAGGTCTTCCGTAGACTGAGATCGTTCTTTGAAAGGGAAACACAAACTGTACTCTTCCACATTGACAAAGAAAACATTGAGTTGACACTAAGGATACCAACAGTTGAATCTTTGAATGCATTTATGAAAGTAACTAATACCAGACTGATAGAAGAAGAAGTCTCATCTCTTTTCTTTGGTTGTCACTCTAATGATGACACATTTCAACTAAAAGTCAAAGATGGTACCTTAAGCAGTGCAAGAGCAATTCTTGGAAGAAACTGTAAGTTCTGTGTGTATTTCTGTATTATTGCATGTATGCATAACGTTCTAAGATTCAGATCAAGGTCAATTGATGCATATGCGTACATAAAATCAACACTAAAGATATTGAGGTAAAGCTCTTGCCTCGTGATATTCGTTTTGTGTAATCTCATTACGTTTGGTTCTAAAGCCGTGAAAGGCATATGGAACAGAAAGTTCAATTAAAGGTTGATCTGGAAATGAGTTTTTTTTTTAAAGAGATGTGCCTACGTGATGTCTTTATCTCTATATTCAAGCCATTCCATTACAAAATAATAACTTTATCACTGTGTTACTCTTTATACTCATTAAGGTGCATTCAGCGCAGTTCCGCTATGCATACCCAACGACTGCATCTGGGACTCACACAGAAAGACGCTCAGAGTCGACAAACGGTTACCAAGAGAATCAATAATAATATGCAAGGAAGGATTTGAACAATTGAAAATGATTGGAGATGAAATGATTATTGTGGTATGCGTAACAGGTTCGGGAAAATCGGGAAAATCATTCTTTGCGTCTCAGCTTCAAGACGGGGTAAGTTTCGAGACGCACCACGTTCCCAACTCCCACACAACAGGGATATGGATTGGCGTAGGAGCGACACCAATTCAAGTTGGAGAAGATACGGCAAGAGTGGTTGTACTAGATACCCAGGGATTAGGTACACATAACACTGATGCCACATGGGAGTACAAAATATCGTCACTGTGTCTTCTGCTCAGTTCTTACTTCATATTCAATATAAAGGGCCCTCCACAACTCCAAGACTTGTACAAACTCGGTTGCATTGCTGACTTCAGTCGTTCTATGTCACCGGAATTCCAGGAGGTCAGGACTGAACCATCCAGTGAAAAGTCTTGTCAGCAGTTTCCTGATTTCCTTTGGTTATTTCAGGAAAATCTTTCCAAACCAATTCTTCATACCGATAAGGAATGCTCTTGGACAAAGTACGTTGAAGAGAATTTGCTTGCTGCACAAGCAAATCAAGCAGAGTTGAACGGAATTCGAAAATCTATCACATCCACATTCGATACAATTCGTGCTGCGGACTTGCCTCCACCGACTTTCGATAAATTCGCTGTTACAGATTTATTGGCGGAAAAATACCGGGACAAAGTGAACCAAGACTATTTGCATAGACTATCGACAGAGATAAGTCAAATTCTCTCTTCTGTACAAGTTAAGAAACTCAGAGGAAGGAACGTGACAGGTCATCAACTTAGAGAAATGTTAAAAGACTTGGTTAGTTCCGTAAACAGTACCACACTTCATGTATCTCGAGTTTGGGATGTTGTGCCCGAAGTACATCTGCAACGCCACAAAAACGATATCCTGAATGAATACACAAAGCAAATGGATAAGATGGACCTTCCGGAAAGGGAAGAAGTGTTTTATCGGATTCATGAAAGGATAAAGAGAAAACATACCTCATTGTTTCGGAAGGCAACATCTCGTTTTGAAGACAATTACCAACTGATAATGAAATTAAACAAAAGTATTGAACAAGAAATAGATCGATACTTTCAAATTCTGGTGACCAAGAACGAAAATGATTCTCTACGATTTAATCGCAAATTGATATCCAGCTTAGAGCAGAAGTTCCTCAATGACCTTGATAAGTCTGATGGTCTCACCTGCAAGGTTTTGAGAGATTCTGAGAGAAACTGCCTTTCCAAGTATGATGAAATTGCTAAAGGTCCCGCAGCTGAACAAGTGAAAAATGACACAAAAAGGGATCGAGACTTAAGAATAGCACAAGTGAGGAAAACCTTGTTAGAAAAAGCCGAAAAACAATCATTCGAATTATTTGAAACGAATCTGCAAAAGACACTTGCTAATGAAAATAACCTGGACAACGTAAAAAGTCAGCTTAAAGGGATGTCATTGCAATCATATGAGAACGTCATTTGCAACGATGTCAGTTGCAGTCCCTGTGTGGACTCTAGATTGAGACTGAGTCAGAAAATGAATGAAACCTTTGAAGTTTTTTTGTCACGTAGACCTAAGAGGTCGTCATTTTTCTTATTTGATATCAAAATAATCATATCATTGATTGCAGTTGTTGTTGTGGCAGTCTTTATCACGTTAATCACAAGAGATATCAAAGATACAAATTGAATGATATTGGTTGGCAGAGTACAAGGATATATCAATAGTCAATTTACTCTGTTTTATTGGAGACTCTTTGTGATTAAAATACTTAGTTCACCTATAGGTATTGATATCAAGATTAAATCTTGAATATTACAAATCAGTTTACCTGAGCTTTTTCAAGAAATGTATCGTAAAGTCAACGATCAGTCTGAGAACAAATTTTATCAGAAAATTAATGTTAGGCATGTCGGGAATAAGGGCAGGGGTCCTCGTACAGTTAGTTACAGTCTAAGATCTGATTTTGTTCACTTTTCTCTCTTTTTACGTAGTTTGCATAACTTTGATTGGTTTTCATTGAACTGCATTCATTGATTGTAGATTGTAGTGTCACATATCATAGAACTAGAATTTTTAGTTTTTGGCTAGCCCACAACAAAAACTTCATGCCGCATTTTAAAAACTGAAAGTTGCATACCAAACTCTTCCATTGCGACAATTGTGATGCTTCATCAACATCTGTAACAAAATAGCCGAAACGAGTATTGGTGTCTGATTTAATAGTCTAAAACTTGATCGGGTAAGTAAGAGTAAGTCAAGTAAGTTTGTAATTTATATTACATATATATTTGTCAACCTATATTTATCAGTTTTATTTCTTAGATATATAGTCTATTTGACAATGAATTCATGACTATTCATGAAGAGTTAATACGCTTTAGCAGTGTAGCTATCAAATGAATCCTAATGATGCTGCTGAGACGCCAAGTTAGCTCGACAATGAAACGAAAATGTTGGGAATTCAATATGGCAGAGCTAGCGGACAGTGCACATTAGCTCTTTAAACGTACATGCGGTGTACAATGTATAACTGATGACAACGAAAAAAAAATGATTTACGAGTGGAAATCTTCTTGGTTGCGTGTCATTTTATCAATTTGCAAATTTACTCGCATATTAGAGACCAAACAAATGAATACGTCCACTGGCATATTCTAAATTTTAAATTTAATTCGTTATATAAAATTTGTCGTTCAGTATCACTTGACCTTCTTGAATTTTGTTTTTTTTTTCTCCTATTAAATTATTACTGAATTTTCTACAGTTTGCTATTTTCAGAGAAAGGTTGTAAAACTGAAGTTGGAAAGTAAGATGCCTTTGTCATGCCGATTGCATTACAGCAGGGAACTTTCTGACAATCTAACATATTTTACCATACGTGATGACTTCTTGATTGCGGTTATGGATTAGCAGGCCTCTCTTTGAAAAACGATATCACCTACTATGTCAAGGTAACTTACACGCCCTCGCCTCGCTTACAGGTTACGCTTTACTGATTACGCTTTACTGATTATACCACATTTTGCACTAGGCCATGTATATCTGCTGATACACCACAACCTGATTAGATGTACATGTTTACTTCTATTCTTGTACATAATTTTCACAAATGTTCATTACTTTGCAAGTCATGAATAAGTGCACTTCGGCGCAGTCCATTTCACTAGGGGACGCCAGTGGTGTAAATATCAGAATATATAGCTATCATTATCTATGCATAGAGATACGGTTTCACGGTGAGAGTTATGAAGCTTGCATTAAAAGACAACATCATTTTTTTATGACATTTTCAACTCCATAGTTTCCAGCCTTGGTCGTAAAGTTGGATATGGGGGCATTTTGTGTGAAACTTGACTTTCGAAATCTGATGCTGACTTGTATTGCAGTAAATCGGAGACGTAACGACAGGAGTGAACCAGGACAAAACAGCATAATCGATTGCGCATTTCTGCACGGTTGAGAACAGCTTGAAGTATAACTACACAACAAGCCATGTTATACAATACAATGCTATGTATAATATAACATACTTTACAAGTGACATGCAACTATGCGTTCACTGACTCTTATAAATCTCTTTTAAAATATCATCTACTTGGTTCCAGTCTTCACAGCTGTATTCGTGGTGGCATACAGAACCCGTTTCGATCACCTAAAGGCAAAGTGACAAGAACTAGTCAGATTTTCACTGGAAGAGTACGTCGCATTCATTGATTGTTTCCCTTTTTCCTCTTCCTGCTTCCTCTCTCCTTCTTTCCGTGAAAACTACAACAAGGGACAAAATATAATTCAAGTACATAAAAGAACACATACAAATACCATACAAAAAATAAGTCTTAAAATTGCAGGATACAACAAACATAAATTTTCAGAAATAAAGGAACCTCTCTGAACCTGATTCTATTTACATTAGGAAGAATTCTCTCTGTACAGGCAATGAATGAGTCACGGTGCAGCATGCAAGTTTATGTGACAAGTCAAGATAAGAAATTTACCCTAAAACCAAATCTGGTACCCCACAAAAGGGATCATCATACTTACTGCAGGTGGGTGTTTCTTAGATGGTGATACAGCTACTTACTTATATTTTTGACATTTTTGTCTCCTTCTCAATAACACCTCCCACTGGACTGGCTACTCTAGAAATTCTGAGCAAAACGTTGTATAAATTTTAAAAATGTCGAGAATGAATTGTGACAATGGCAAGATGGGAAGCTAGTGGTTTCCCTATGAAGTCCAAGACATGATAATGCAACTGCTGTTACAATTTTCGTAAGGAGAAATGTGTTGTTTATGGCTTTTGTAATACAACCAGGGCGAATGTTAGCTTATGAAACTTCTTAAGCGTTGGTTGTTGTTGAGAAGGGGGGGGGGGATCTCTGTACCATCACCCGGCCAACCGTCGTCTGCTTCGCAAAAAATAACTTTCACGAAGGTCCCTTGTAAGAAGATCTCGAGTTTGACCGAAGGTAAGTCATAAAACTATCATTAATTGTAGGAATTTCTGATAAAACTGCTATGTTAAGAAAAAAGTAATTATGCAGTTAGGAGAGAGAGAGGTCGACAACAGGTTTCGGAATAACGGGAGCGACATTAAGCTGTTCACAGGTACTTGAAGGTACACATTACATCAGTGTCTTAATTGTACATATATGGTAATATTGCACGACTTGCCAGTGGACAGTAACGTCTCATGGACCGCCGTGTAACTCTCTCCTTCGGTATCTTCAAAGAACTGTCAAAATGTATTAATTGTTTTACTTGTTATAGGACTAAATATATAAAATTACATATTCCATTTTTTTTTTCCCATGGGTATACATGAGAGGCGTCTTTGCCGTGTCTTAGGTGGGGCCACGTATCCACTTTCCTCCCCGCCCACAGCTCCGCCACTGCTCGGTTACTCAGAAATCTAGCTGTTTTCTTTCATTGTGAAGTATTTCTATTGAGGTGAATTTACACCGCGAATGTATGAGAACACATGATATTACGAAGGGCAACTAGAATCATGACAGTCAGTTGTAATGCCTTATCTTAAGAAATAATTGATTAACGACAAGAAAGGCAAACAACATCAAACTCAATAGATTGTACATTTAAACAACGTGCTGCATAATAACGTTGATGGTTACAGTAGAACCCGACAAACATTTACCATACGACCAACGGATAACCAAATCGTGTAAACATAGGTCTTTCTTCCTGGTCTTGAATTTTACCTCAATGAATTTGCTAATGGACAACAATATTTGTTTTTTTTAATGAATTGTTTTTATCATGTTTTGCAATGACAATACATATGTTTGTTAGCTAGATTTCATTAAACCATGCCTTACGTTGCAGTGGCAATTGACATATGAACCTTGTCTTCTTTCGATGTTGCTGCCTTTGAGAATTTCAGGTTGATTGTTTTGTTTTCTATGATGTTCTTTTTACTCCTTTTCTACAATCATGTTTGATTGTAGGGAAGAGATTCGACAAGTTTTTAATATCCTTATGTAATCAATTATCAGTCTTTTCATCTAATTCAATTAAATAAATCTCCCGGTCGGGTGCTAAAGGGAATCTAAATTAAAACAAAAATCGTCACATAGCTTCGTTTCATTTATTTATTTATTTTTTTGCAGCATGTTATTTCAATGAATTAAGAAACATAATAAATTAAGTAAAGTGATCATACAAAACAGGATGTGAAGGAAGTTAATTAAAAGCCACAGTGGGCTTGTCTAAAGCTGACTCCGTAAAGTAAGAACAAACAAAGACACAACTATATAAAGAAACTAAACTACAACGAAAAATCACTACCAAATCGACAACATTCAGCCTAGAAACAATGAAAACGAAAAGGAAAACATGAATTCAGTAGTTTAACTCACATCCTTAGAGCACATTCAACTAAGATAGAAATGTTGAGGCAATAGTCAGTCACTCTAGATTTCAAATCATATATGGCGCAATAATTTGTGATTCCATACTTCAACTACTGAGCTTGCTATGTTTTTCTTTGTCTTTTAAAATATGTTGAACAATGTCACGAAAGGAAATCCATGTTTTATTGTTTTATTATGTCGTGAAATCCATACTGAAAAGTTTGTGAGTATGTAAGGAAGTGAGATATGAAAACATCTCTCTTATTTATTACATTATAATTGTAAAGTTGGTTTACCACTGCTTCCCTTCTGCTTCATAGCAGTTACATGCAGATATAACCATAGTGATCGTTGTTTCCATTAGGCTAATTGATAGGATGGCTGTATATGAATGATGGCGAATAATACGTAGGCCTTGTTATGAATTACAGTACATTGAAAAAGCACCCCTTTTAATAAAACAATAAAACAATGAAATGACAATAGAATTGTTTCGTCTTGGTGCCCCTCGCTCAATAGATGCAGATACTGCATCCAAATTATTGGATAATTTATTTAAATAGGTTAACTTTCATTTAGATCTCCATCCAGTTAGTTTTTGCGTTAACATAAAAACCTTGTATTCATTTCAGTCACTTGGGTTCGTTCATCTCTCGCCGAGCGAACGTTAAGAGTAAGAAATATGTTGCCATTGAGGTAAATGACTCATGTGAAGACAATAACCTATGGAAGACACTTTATTACTTTTTTAAAGTTAATAAGTCGACTTCCCATAAACTTTATGTGTCAATTTGATTAGTTGGCTACATCACTTTTTATATAAATCTATATATATCTATCTGTATATATCTATATTACTGTATTGCAAGAGTCTCTCCAAGTGGTTTGCTCAAGTGTTTGTGAGTGAAGAATGTCCTTCTTCATCTACTTCGTTGAACCTCAGACAGTTTGAGTTGATAATGGCCCGGGGAATTGACAGGTAGGTAAGGTAGTTACCCCTTTTGCGAATTGATAATAATACAATCACCGTGCAGGTGAAAAGTCCGACGTCGCAGATTTCAGTTTACAGTTGAAGGATCGTGCACTGCCTGTGGTTACACTTTAGTTTTTAACCTGATATTCCTTCAACTTACATTTTCATTTGTCACAAGTTCCAATCACACAATCAAAGTAATATGTTGATATCTGTTCTATACTTTTTGTCTAAAAATAAAACACTGTCACCCAACCAAATTATCTTGTTTGACTGACCATATTTGAAAGCAGCTGTTTTGAATTCTTTTGTAAACCTTTTGCTCTTGAAAGAGTAAGATAGAGAGAGGTGCAGAGATAGAGGGCTGGGGGTGTCACAGAAGTTTTTCCCAAAGCCATTTTGAGTGAAACATTTGGGACATTAGACTCTATCTTTGCACAAACTTGACACTTTAACGTGAAATAAGCTGGTTTGATTTTAAAGGGTACCATAAGAGTATATAATGTCTCATCATTCGTTAAACTGATTTTAGATGATCTAAGTATTGCGCTGCAAGGTGATTGATCATCTTATCAAATATCACGTGACACCAGCCTCTTTTAGTTATCCAGAAGAGACTGACGTCATATCAGAAGTTAAGAAAGCGACCAGTCACCTTTAAATAGGAGAGATTGCCATGTGCTGCCACTGATCGCTTGTCTTCGTTGGTAGGTAATTTCTACTCTCTGTTAGTTCGTTTTATTCTTAACGACTGCATATGGAGAAAATCTAGCAACTGGGAGGTTCTGGCTTTGATACTTAGCCGGGTCACAGAAAAATGACCTTTTCGTCCAAGAGCAGTCTAATTTGTTTTCCATCTGAACTGAACTTGCGAAAAAGAAGACTAAATTTTGTTCTGAAATTATTAAGTCAATAGTCACCCGACGTGAAGTTGTAACATATAAGTCGGATTGTGTGATTGCTTGGCGTCGTGAAATAACAGATCTTGAAGCATGAAATTATTATGAAATCTTACCGAATGAGAATTAAAACTTTCTACAGGGTCATGAAAGCTAACAACCATACCATGTTAAGTCCTTATTTTTTGGTTTTTTGTTTGTAATATTTGAACAATACTGGAATTGCTCCTACTCTGGGAAGTTGTCTGTTGATACCACCTAAATTGATCTTTGTCTGGTTTCCGAAATTTTTGTTAATTGTTCATAGTATTAACGTATATGTATTGATGTCTGGTTGACTTTATGAATACCTTACCTATGAGTACTAAACTACAGATGCTTCAATGGCATTACTATGCACGTATGAAAAAAAGGCTGTGGAAGCGGCTTTTGTGGCTCAATATTACAAGAAAATTGACCTTCAGCTATAAGAAAAATACGATTGAAATAATAGATGGCCTTCCCTTCATAACCACTTGATTGGGTGTTGGAAATCATAAAAAGCACACATTTGTAACATGAAAAATATTTGTTGTTTTACAGACATCTTGGACTTCATGCATCCATCAGAACCTAACCTTGTCCTATTTCTGGATGATGTGTCAAGTGGTTGAAAGTCTCGAAGAAACAGACATATCGAAAATTTGCGAATACGTCAATTTAAAAAATGATGACCTAAATCACATTAAGCAGAGGCCAGGAAATGCTGCTCGTATTAGCGTGTGTCAGAAAGAAATCATAACGCCAGATAACGTAGAGGAACTTTGTAGAGTACTAAAAAAAAGAAATATAGAAAAATGGTTAAATGGCCAGGTAAACAAGTTAACATAAAAACGACTAATTGAGTTGATATCAATAGAGGTTGCGGTGCCTTTGAAAGTGTTACCACATGAAAATACTTACAATTTGCGCAATTTATTAAGTTTCACTTTCAATAGTTATGAAAACTGTCACAAACTTCGTTAGTATGTGAAGAAAACTTGATTGATATAGAAAAATTTAATAAATTTCACGAAACAGGTCAATGAGTTTCTTTAAGTTCAGGAAACGAACTTCAGAACATGTAATCCTTATTGTAAGTTCAAAACAATATAATGCAAGACGTATTAATGCATTGTTCAAGACTATATAAAAATCTATTCACAAATGGGTAATATATATGTATATGATCTTCCCAACAGAGATCGAATTTACCAAAGTTTTGGGCACAAAACAAGTTTCTCGAAATTTCAAAATTTAGTCAATCTTTAAACAAAATGTCAAGTCATATTGTGTCACCTCCAGAAATGTTCAAGTTAAAGTACGGATTTCAACTACTGAAGCTCTAAATGCTCTGGTTCGAGCTTCTTGGTTGTGTGTGTGTGTTGGGGGGATGACACAATACTTAAAGAGGTTTCATCCATTATCGGTAACAAGTTCAGGATGGAACTAAACAAAGATCACGAAGAAAATGTCAGGACGATTCTAAGTAAAAATCGAGGACTTCACACAGTTTGCATGTGACATTCAATGCTTAATATAAAATAACATCCTTGCATGTATTTTCATCAGTACGTTGCTAGCTGCAACATCCGTGGAAGATAATGTTAACAGATTTATAAGAAAGAAGAAGAACCGGTTTTTAAAATAGTTGGTAGGATAAATCTAGGCGGATGACCTTTGATTTAGATATCAAGCTGGACATATGTGGTGATAAAAAAAATCATTTTAATAAATGCAGTTACTGTATTAGTAATTCTAAACAAAAAAATATCAATATTGGGCATTATGATAACTACAGACTTCAAATAAGACAGAAACTTATGCTTAGTGTAACCTTCTCAAAAGGGATGCTCCATTAGAAAAAAGAGAACGGATTAGATTTGCAGTGTTCCTGAATATCCTAATGAATATAAGAAAAGGAATTCACCAAAAAATGACACTAAAGGCATAAGTTCGAAGCAACATGCTGAACAGTTTATTTGGACGTACGAAAAATTCCATAATGTGATTACCGACGACATTTCCATTCCACGATTCATGGTCCATTATAACAGTACAGTCATACAAAGTGCCAGAAATAATTGGAGACGGCTGCTTACGAATACGTATTAACTTAGGACAGTGATCGAAAGGACTCTTCATCGTAGGACCTGACCCAAAATTGAAGTATTTGTCAAAACTGGATGGTGAAAAATGAAAAAAAGTGAAAAAAATCTAAATCATGTGATATTGCCCCGACAGTCGTTGAGAATTATGTTTGTAAGCATTATTTGCATATATTCTCCAAAAACAAAAGAGTGCAACTATTGTAACTGAAAGTCTTATCCATATAATAAACCTCAGCATTAGAAGTAAGAAATTTCCGTCTCCTTGGAAAAATGCAAAAGTAATCCCCATTTTTAAAAGTCGTTCAAGTATGGATGTATCTACTGCTAGACATTTTTGCCTTTTAGTGTAACATCTAGCTGTTTCTTGACCCATAGAAAATGGTTACATTGAAGCATTAGGTTTTAACTTCAGCGGGCCGTCTTGGTTTTTCTAATAGGAGGAACTAAACAGTTATACTTTAACAGAACTTGTCGGATTCAGTGTGTGCCTTCCATATGTCTTTAACTGGAGGAAAACTGTTACAACTAGACAGAATTTTTTGTTGAAGAGTACCATTGAACTAGCCCTGACTGGATGACAACACATTTTAACAGAAAGTGTTGGCTTCAGTGAGTCTTCTTGATATCTCTAGTTGACAGAAAACTGTTACAACTAGGCAGAAGTTGCTTGTTTGAGTGGACGTTGTTGGTATCCCTCACTGGATAGAAACTGCTACCTTTAAACAGAAGTTGTTGGATACCCAGGGCACTTCTAGGTGTCTCTAGTAGCCGAAAGATGCAATATTCAGCAATTCTGTGCTTCAGTGGGCCATGTAGGTGTCTCGGGTTGTTGCGAGAAGACGTAACAAGACAGAAATTATTTGCTTCAGTGAGCCTTGTATGTGTCCCCTCAATAGAGAGAAACTGCTACATATATATTACTGCACTTCTAGGTGTCCCTAGTTGAGAGAAGACACAATGAGACATAAATTGTTTGCTTCAGGGCACTTTGTTTTGTTGCACGCTGGAAAGAAGATCTTACATTAAAATAGGTTTTGCCTTATGGAGGTGGTATTCTTGGTACAATGGTTTTATTTTAGTCCAATGGGTCATGTGAGGTGTATGGACTATTTAACTCACTTAAAGTAAGGTCAGTTTTTATTGTTGTCACAGGAGTAGAAGCACACAAAAAGAGAATGCTGAAATATTTCGTTCATATCGAGAAAGATAAAAAAGTTTTCACAAACTTTGAAAGTTCTGTCCCAAAAAGGTAAAATCAAATTCTTTGTGTCAGTGGTTTGTTTTTCTACATTTATTTCAAACTGAACTAGCCAAGCATCATGCATTACCATGGTAACCAAAGTCCTGATTGGAATGTTGCGATATTGGCCAACTGTATGGTTTTGAGACTCCGCCTGATATCATTTGTGAAATGATCCAAAGGATGTCATCTGTACACTTTCTTAATTAGGTTTGGATCACATATAATATGTTAATAGCATATGGAATCAAGTATCCAGACCTTACTATTGAATGAAACTTTAATAAAATTAGTTTGATTTATTTGAAGTATCATAAAAGGAGATTACACTTAGGATGCCCACTATAACTACTCCACATAAATTCATAATTAGTTACACATATTTATTCA
>VJOZ01048588.1:0-15132 GCA_009801055.1 Stichopus horrens | reverse complement strand
GTTCGGATAAACGGGGTTCGGATACACGGGGTTTCGAATAAACGGGGTTTTACTGTACATTGCTTTAGTTTAAGAGGTTATTGAAAAAGTACTCCATTCTTAAACAATCATAATGTATAATTCATCTTTTTTCTTTTTATTCTGTTTTCTGTCGTTTAGGCATTTTGTTTGATTTTAGGTGGGCTAATACTGTGTCTGAAAATGTAATAGATTTTGAAGGCAAGGACATTGCAAAGGAATGTTTGTGTCATTTCTAAAGAATTACAGCAAAATGAAATTAAAGGCTAGTTAGTGATGCAAGATTGATCTTGTCAGCGCACATCTTGTCTATCAGAAACTGAGAGGGGTATCCCAATGTGTCTGAAGACAGGTTTATAACTCTGTTCAGACTCAAGATTCTGTAGCTACAAGGTCAGTTGAGCCTCATTGTATTGATACATTGTGTTGTTAATTGTTGCCAGCCTCTACCAGACGAGGAAGAGC
This sequence comes from Stichopus horrens, assembly GCA_009801055.1. Taxonomy (NCBI): domain Eukaryota; kingdom Metazoa; phylum Echinodermata; class Holothuroidea; order Aspidochirotida; family Stichopodidae; genus Stichopus; species Stichopus horrens. Next base: position 14,649 of record VJOZ01048588.1, on the reverse strand, counting down.
CCATGGAAGAAGTACCTGAAGCTGAGGAAAAACCCAAAACACCAGTCCAAATAATACAAGAGGATAATGTAACAGAACAGACTCATCATATCATCATTCCAAGCTATGCAGGATGGTTTGATTACAATAGGTAATGTAACAAATGATTGCATGACAGTAATATATAATAGATATTGTTACAGTTGTGTTGTGTTTCTGAAAAACACTTAACATCATTTGAAGTTACTCAGGATGGTGTGTTTAAAGTTATTATGTTTAGAAATGAATGCATTATGTGACTAGCCCAAGCTCTACTGGATTCATTGGTTAGTAGGAAACTTTTATTGCACATAATTAACCCTGCACATTCTTCTGGACCATCTGTAAGGATCTGCACACTATAAGCTTATTGTGAAGCAGAATGGATTGGTTTCATGATGATTGGAAAGATATGCAATAGTTGTTTTTTAATTCAGTCTGATGATGACAGCATAGTTGGCAAAACAAATCAATTCTGACCTGTAGTGCTGAATGGTGGAATTGTGAATAAACCAGAAACACAGTTCTCATCATATTCTGTGGTTTGATTACAATAGGATGTTGTAGAATTGTATATTATACAAAAGCCCATTATGTCATCATTCACAGTTCCATGTTTCCAAATGATTGACAATTCCACAGTTTGAATATAGTGTTTGTATGAAATTTTTACTATTTTGATTCTACTCATCTAGTTTTAAGAAATTTTTTAGTAGCTTTGAAGTAACTGCTCCATTTATCCCACATTTGTGTACAGCATGATAGTGTCTGAGTAGGTGGGATGAGACTTAAGGTATGACCATTCTAACAATTGCTTGTATCCACAGTGTCCATGCCATCGAGAGGAGGGGTCTCCCGGAGTTCTTCAATGGCAAAAATAAATCTAAAACATCTGAAGTGTAAGTATTGCTAGCGTGTCTACCTTTTCCTTCATTGTCATTTCTTATGATGAGAAAAGGAGATGTCAAATGTATACCTTGATTTTATTTCTTGCAAACTCAAGCTGTGTATATCTCAAACTGTAAGTTCTCTCGTTGGGGTTAATATCCTTTTCACTATGTTAAGTCTTAAATAGTAAAAAAGCACTTTTGCTACATAATGTGGTGGTACCGTGAACATACTTTGGTCAATAACAATTGCAGCATGGACGTTATGTGAGTTTGCGTGTCCTCCAAATTATTACACTGAATTTGTCTTTCTTCCTCAGATACCTTGCTTACCGTAATTTCATGATAGACACCTATCGCCTTAATCCAACAGAGTACTTAACTGCAACTGCGGCTAGACGTAATCTTGCCGGCGATGTGTGTGCTGTTCTCAGGTACTGTTTCATGTATTAGCTGTCATGTGGGGGATTTTTCGTAGCCGTACTCGATTCCTAGTTGTATCATGCTCTGAAAAGTGGAAAGAAACTGTACGCTATTGAAGAATGAACAATTTGAATGACAATCACAATAAGGGGATGCAGAGCAGATTACAGAGCAGATCGCAGAGCAGATTACCTAATGTCAGGTAGCAATGTTAATTACTATTACTACCTTGTCAGAGGCAATGTCTTCTCTATGCCACTGTGGCATGATTCTGAGGCATTGAATTGTCACTTTGAGACATTGATGTTTGTGGCAAAAGATGGAAGAAGGAGGGTTTCATGTTGGTTCCTAAAGTTGTTACAGTGTGAGCAACAACATGTGCCCTAAAGCATTCACAGTCTTGTGAAATTCATATTTCTTGTGAGTCAAACTTTCTCCTGTTTGGAACGTTGACCCAGTGGATAAGTAGAGAGAGAAAGGAGACCACTGATCAGAGTTTAACCAAGATGGAATAGACTGAATCCTCAAGTAATCAAAATAGTAACACGGTCTTTGAAAAGAAACGTCATAATACTCATAATTTGTGAGTACAGGAGCAAACTACTATAGGTATGAGGAGACTAAGGCAGACAGAGTAAGTAAAAGCATCATGATGGGGTGTTGTAGTATTTATCTTGATTGACTTTTCATTTCAGAGTCCACGCATTCCTAGAGCAGTGGGGACTGATCAACTACCAAGTGGACTCAGAGTCTAAGATCGCCCCGATGGGACCTCCGCCGACATCGCACTTCATGGTGATGGCAGATACCCCGGCGGGTATCACTCCTGTACAACCTGTTAAGAGTCAGCAGGTGAGACTCAAGTCTATGGGGAAGTCGCCTCTGGTAAGCTTGAGCTTATCATTTTACGATGAATGGCACCCGTATTATGGTAGACAGGTCACACTGTAGGTGGTATCATCATGGTAGTACACCAAAAGATAATATGTTCATGAGAAAAAAATCACTTTCTCGATTCATGTATCATTTGAGCTCACTGTTTTCTGATGGATGACATGGGTATCGCACGTTGGATGAGTCACTCTGTAGGCGGTATCATGATAATGCATCAGTAGATAAAAGTTGTCATGCTTAAAAGTTGGCTTGCATTTCAGTTTCACGGTGCATGTATTGTTTCTATCTTGTTTATGGTGGTGTTCATCTTTTCACAATATTCATGGTGGCAACTCACGCATTAAGGTCATGCCGGGAAATTCAAACAGCAGGACTCACCATGGTAGAAACTGTATGGTAGTGATGACCATATTGTAGACAGTACCATGGTGGTAGGTAACATCATAGTTCAAGTCACCCTTGCACATCACTGTGGTAATGCGCATTGTATGTGTGGTCATGGTGGTGTCAGCATGAAGGTGTGATAATCCACTGATTACTGTCTAAATCATAAGGTTTTCCTCATTATGGTGGTAAAACACGTTGTCTGAGATATAGTGGTGAAGCGGTAGACATGGATTGTTGTTGTAGGTGATATTGTGGGTGGTACCATTGTGAATGACAAAGCATGTGTACCATCGGTGGTAGATGTGAATTACCTTGTAGATGCTATGACTTAAACTTTTGCACCTCTCCGTCGGGAGCACAAATGTCACATATAGCGTTTTATTTGGCATATGTTCAACACACTGTCTAAGGATTTTAGAAGTGATTAAAAGCAATGTTACAAACCAGGCAACTGTCTCTTTGCAATATTAAACCAGGAGACATTCTCATATTGGCAGTGTTGAGAAAAGCTTCTACAGTAAAAAGAAAGTGAAACTTTATGAAAGCTTATAAGTTTTAATTTCTTCATGTCTGAAATTTATCTATTCATTACAATGAATGGTATGAAATGGAATGAATAGTTCAGAATTTCCTGAAATTCTGGGTGCAGCTTACAAGGGGTCACAGCATTATATGTTTGCCTGCAAAGAAAAGAACGCATGTTTGTGTCACCCAAATCAAGTTGTGGCCATATTAAGATAATCTGACCACTTGAGAGTTAAACAAGGATCTTGAAATCACAGCAGCATTCACATTGTTTTTTTGAGGTGAAATATGTTTGTGTAGTCATTTTTTATCATCATACATTATTTGAACCTATATTAAATATTTGCTGCTGAGAGGTGTGCTTTTGAGTTGAAATATCACTTCAATAAACTTCTTCGATGGCACACAAAATTACAACTTTCTTCCCTTTCCATCAGAGTGCCTCTCAGCAGATAGCCCAGATTAAGGATCCACTTCCACCCAAGGATGGAAGCAAAGGTCCAGACCTCTCAAATATTGGCCTAAGAACAGATATGTATGCCAACAAGAAGAACATGAAGGTAAGGTGTCGAAAGATTTGCGCTCATTTTTCGTCATAGTACCAATTAAAATAATTAGAATATCTCCTCTTTATTGCAACACATTCATTGAAGCATGCATGCTGCAAAGTAAGACTTTGGTACAGTATTGAGCAACTGTCTTGTAGTTTGGATTAGTGTGAGTGTCATCAGAGCTGGTCAGATGTCGGCGGGAATATACTTATAGTGTGAAAAGCAGTCTGCTTCTTTTTGGCAGAACAGTTGTATCTTGTAAACTTTCTATTTGCTATGGGGTTCCTCAGAGTTAATTATAATAATAATTTATACTGTGCACATATCCACCCTGCAGGGTGCCCAAGGTGCAAATAAAAGAGAAAAGTGAAGAAGGGAAAAATGGAAAGTGAAGTAGAGAACAATGAATTACATCAGCTTATGGAAGGCTTGTCTCGTAAGATAGGTCGTAAGAACTCCTTTAAAACAGAGTTGCATTAAATTATGGGTTTAAAGGTGATTGATTGTCCTATTAGATATCACGTGATGTCAATCTTTTCTCAATAACTTTCTGCGAAGGTAGCGAGTAACTATTCGCACCTACCCATACACAGTTAGTCATGCTATTACGAAAGGTATGCACACATGTGTAGCAATGCTTCATTGCTTCATTTTAAAGATACCCCATAAGCAGAGTGTTATCAAGAAGAGACTTACATCAGTGAGATGACAACCAATCAACTTTAAAAAAACATCAGTTTCCACAGCAGCACAGTCAGCACAGTGCAAGAAATAAATATGGTAGTCTAAAGTGATAGCGTTGCAAGTTGTTTCCTTTGCATTGTTATGTCTGTCAACCAGCCTCTTTCCCCCTGCCCCCTCAACCTAGTTTAGACTACTTCTGTCTAGACCAATGGTCTCCAAACTCTTTTGCAAACTCTTTCAACAAAAACTGCCACTCGAGCTGTAACATTGTCGTCGGTCATTTTCTAGTCTAAAACAGGTTCGTCCAGCGTTGCAAAGGACTGGACAGACCAAGAGACTCTTTTGCTGCTGGAGGGCTTGGAGATGTACAAAGATGACTGGAACAAGGTCTCGGAGCACGTCGGCAGTCGGACGCAGGATGAATGCATCATGCACTTCCTTCGTCTCCCTATTGAGGATCCTTTCTTGGAGGATGGATCCATGGCGCTCGGTGAGGACGCTTTCCATCGATTTACTGTTTCTTTTTTTTCCTTTTTTGTGACCAGTCTTGCTCAACACTTGCCCTGTCACTTTACAATGCCAAAAAAGCTCTCTAGCGAATTTAAAGGGAAATAGGGTGTTTAGAATATATCAACACCGCATACAACGCATATTGGGTGAACAATTATTGTCCAGCAACATATATCTGAATTTCTGTCTGTGAGATACTTATTTCTTGAAAAGAATGCTACTGTCTTTCCTTATTTTGAATAGACTCTCTTTCTTTGTCCACAAACATTGGTTTNNAAAACAAACACCTTTTTTTCCCTTTAACACTTCTGTTGTTGGTGACCAAATGTATCACATCAACCCATTTAAGGCTAGGGAATTAAGATCCAATGATTGTGTCTCTACCTTATGTATGTGACACAGTTTGGATTCTTACCAAATTTGTAAAATGCAACTTAGTAGAGCTATATGTGATATGCACAATGCAGTGTGCTAGCAGTATGTGTTAGTCACAAACTTTCTATTTATTTTTTTTATTTTAATTCTTGAAATTTACCAACTGCAGGGCCTCTTGCCAACCAACCCATTCCTTTCAGTAAGTCTGGTAATCCCCTGATGAGTACTGTGGCCTTTCTGGCAGCAGCTGTGGATCCAAGAGTCGCAAGTGCCGCTGCCAAGGCTGCCATTGGTAGGTGTCAGTTTGTAACTTTTATCTGTCTCTAGAATCTCTAAGTATAGTTTGTTGCTAAGTTTAAGTTGGTATTTCCCCAGTTATAGTTACTTTTATGATGAATCTAGGTTAGTGTTTATGCAGGGTTTCTTCAGACAGACCTTTGCATGTCAGATAATCAGTCTTCGCAGACTGAAGTCTTTCTAGGTATTCCCCAAGCTTTGAAAGTATCTCCTCAAAATAATGATGTGATACTCTTCCAGGATCCATTAGTTTTAGTCAAAGCACTACGATTCTTTCTAATGAAATTCTCAGAGTGGACATATTTACTCAGAACTATAGCCAAGTGATAGACTGATGTAGAAGAAGGAAATAATTCTCAAATTTGTGCTCTAATCTTACAGATGAATTCACAAAGATGAAAGGTGAGGTACCCAGCAGTCTCCTGGACACCCACATCAAGCGAGTGGAGGAAACTGCTAAGGCAGGAAACACCAATCACAATTACATGTTAGGGGTGAGTGGTATAGCAGGGACCACGCCAAGTGAATCTTCCAAGAACACCAGCGAAAGCAAGGAAAAGCAAGCGGCGGCAGCTGCCGCGGCAACAGCGGCTGCCGCCGCTGCAGAGGAGAGGAAGGAGGCAGAAAAAGCTGAGAAAGCTGAGGAAGGAGGAAAACCTGAAACTGCTGAGAAGGTAGGATGCAATCTGAGATGGAATACTTCACATCTCTCTTTGTACACGCTACTCCCTCCCTCCCTCCCTCAAGTCGTCAACCAGTCCTTGGGCTCGTGCTTCTCACGTTATATAAATATGTAAAGAAAGTTTATCTTACTCCCCTTGCTTGGCATCAAAATCAGCTCCCAGTCCAGAGCTATTGGGGAAGAATTTTACCTTTCCACTTGCTGCCTTTCTAGTTGTCCCTGTACTCCAGTCCTGAACAGGTTCCTTCTCTTACCTAACAAGATGTCAAATTTTTGACAAAACTTTTGGAATGTTTTTTAAATTGTGAAATTTTCAAACTTAGCATCTGTTGTTATAACCTCTCTCCTTCCTTCTCCAACCAAAGAACCAGATATGTATTCATATTCTCTGTTCATATAATGGCATTAGTTCATTCTTCACTTTCAGGAGATGACAAAATCCTCCGAACAAGAAGGCGAAAAAGGGACCCACGAAGAAGAAAATGGAGAGTCTAAAGAGACCAAGGATGACGAAGAGAGCATGGACACATCTGCTGCCCCTGCTGCACCAGAGAAAGACACAAGTGGAGGAACAGCAGAGGCAGAGAAGAAGGAAGAATCTGTGGATGAAGAGAAATCAGAACAACAAGAGGATAACAAGTAAGTAGATCAGAGGACATTGACTTTTGTTGTTGTTGTTGTTTTTTTTTTCTGTTTTTTTTTCTTTTTCTGATGCCCTGCAAAAGGGTATGAACCTTAAGCAGAAGGAATTTATGACACAGCAATAGCAGCTGTTTAAACTTCAATGGTTAGTTTTAAAAGGAATATGTGACTGAACCGCATGCATTCAGTCCTTGTTTTATGATTCACTGTGTTGTTAAGCATTTAACTTTGTAAAAGGAATATATGCCGTCTTGCACGCTACTGTGTAAGACACGCTGTTGTGTAAGATATATTTGTCCTGTAATATATGCACCAAACGATGTCACATGATGCCTAGCCAGTCAACAATACACAATTGAACTGACGTTTGCTGTGCACAGTAATCGCTGAGACCCTATTGTCTGCTCACTATTGCCGCAGATCGGATATATCCATCTTCATATTGCACATTGATGAAGTAAGAAGAACCAGGAAGTGTTCTTGAGCATGTTTCAGTGGTCACAATTTATCTATGTAGGGACTATACACTGGGACTACATGTGTGTATTTTCTCTTCAATATCGCAGTGGCTCCCTCTATTTCAAAAAGCAGAACTTTTGACCTTCAAAGCTTTGCAGTGTTTAATTGATTTGAATTTTGAGTCAGATAATGACTCAGAAATTAAGGAGAGGAAGGGTTTTTTTTATGAGGAGGTTAGCAAGTTTCATTTTCAAGCTATAACTGTACTTCACCTTTGAAATGCCATGAAATTTGTAAATGGTGATCCATTTGTGGATGTTCCCTTTTTAGCAAAAGGGGCAGACATGTTAAAAATCATCAAGAAAGCTGCCTGTGATCTAAGTCTTATCAGAATTCGAAGACCCCTCTGTATCATCTTGTGCTGCTTCCTTTACCTCACTCTTGTGACACCGCATAATATTTCTGTTGTTGTGCTTCATGATGTACTTCACATTGTAGTGCTCATTACACCTCATGATGTACCTCACATCATGGCTCTCGCTACACTTCCGGATGTACCTCACATCTATCTTTGTTGCACCATGGTTGTTGACTGTTCTACCAAGGCGGCATGGATGGCAGCTACAGTGGAGGAAAGGCGGCTGCCTTTTTTTGGCTCGTAGGCCATGAATTCAGCTTTCAAACATGCTATGGAATTTTACTGGAAAATCAGATTGCGAGGAAAAAAATCAAAGGCTTTGAATGTTGTGATATAGGATATAAAATACAAGTGTGCGAACTGTAGGTTCATGTTATGGGGAACAAGAGAAAAAATTTCATGGATATGTCATTGTCAATTTTGTACCTGTAATGGGGTGTTTACTCTTTACCAAATAATCTGAATCTGCCTGATTATGAAAGATATAATCAGTGAATCTGTGCTTCCTATTATAGCATAATTGTTCGAACAAAATCACACACCATGGTGCTTGTTGCACCTTATGATGTACTTCTCATCACGGTGCTTGGTGCACCTCATGATGTACCTCACATCATGGTGTTTGTTGTACTTTATGATGTTCTTCACATTATGACTCTCGTAGTGCCGCAGTGTGGACCTCATGTTGTGTTTTGTGTTTGTACATCAGGTCAGAAGTCACACTGGGGCTGATGTTGTACCTTATAATGAAACTCATAGAATATGGACTCTTGTTATGCCTCATGTTTTGCTTATGTCATGGCTCATACTGAGTCGCATTGTGTACCTCATTCCATCCCTCGTCCCATACATCGTTTTGATTCCTGTGTTGTACGTCATTGACCACTTAGCAACAGCCGACTTGGCCACAACTTTCTCAGTTTTTCAATGAAAAGTAACAATAAATTTCCATCAAGTAAAGTTTGATCTAGCACAACCTGAACTACTTCAACATGAAGTAGTTAAAGTTTTTACACAGTCACCAGGATTGTCATGATCTGACGCACAAAGCATCTTTTTCTTTCCGACAGACTGTTGAGTCCATTATTGATGTAAACTTTGATTTGTATGCCACTAATTGGACACTTGGCAATGTTTCATGCCAACTGCAGGCAATATTCTCCTCTGCCTGCAAAGCACTTTTTATTCCTAATGTCAGTTTGCTCTTTGTTTTTTTCTCTTTTGCTTCTGTTTGTATTTTAAAATGATAGACACAGTGACCTGAAGTGATGTATGAATGCAGACACTTTGGCGCTACATGTATAATGTGTTTGTGTGTTTACAACTCTGATAAATTCCCAAACAATGAAAACTGACAACGACATTTCCTGCTCGTTGATTTCCAAAAGCCGCTGCCCAGAACAATCAGTGACTGAAGTTGTGTCTTTGGATGATCTTGTTTCAATTGAAAAACTAGAATTAAATAACAGTTATTTTTAACCGATATGAGAGGACTCAATAGGTAAAAAAGTTCTGTGTTGATGTTATAATAGGCATGATCTCTTTTTATTTTCTCCTTTGCAACATTTTAAGCTTATCGACAATATTAGTATTTCCTGTGAGGGGTATATTTACCAAGAGAAAGTTTTTTGATACAGCAAAAGACCTAGGGTGATGTAAGTCTAAAGTTACTTCAGACACAACAAATTTGGCTGCACAACTGTTTGACACTGTTTGAGAGTCAATCTTTCTTTCTCTCTCTCTGGTAATCTAATCTTGTGTCAGCAGTGTGATTTAAGGATCTTCAGGGAATAATTTAGTTTTCAAAATTTGCGTAGCAAATATGAGATTTTCTTCAGTATTTTGTCGCAATATCAGAGAAAACCCTACTTTGTATAGTACAAAAACTGCTATACAATTTTCAATTTGCATAGCCAACTTATCATTTTGTGTAGCAAAGTGAAATGCGATACTGCATAAACTATGTTCTGATCTTCGGTGAATTTAAAGAAGCAAAAATAGTTGTGATATAGAGATTTCACAGCATTGAGTCACTGAGCCTGAACTTGTTCACATCAGAATCCCGACTTATGGAGAAATACAGTCAGAACTCTACGTGCGTAAGGTGATGTTGTACATCTAGCGAATTTACAGTCATGTTCACATCATAACAAATAAGATTCACATTGTCATTTGGCAGCTGAACGACACATCGTCAGTCAAGGTTGCATCTTGTTCCACAGTGCTTTTGAAATGATATCAAAATGTTAGAGAAAACTAGTTTTCTTTAGTCTCTTTACAAAACGATTTCTAATGTTCCAAAACCAGTCATGATCAACAATTTCTCTAGGTCTCTCTGCGGGAAGATTTCCCTCTTATTTATTATATGCCTCCTATTTACGATTTGCCTCCCATTTACCATTTCCCTCTTATTTACCATTTCCCTCTTATTTTTGATCATCTTCATTGTCTGTCTCTGTTTTTTTTTTTATGCGTGTGAAGATATACGTCCTTGTAGTCGGAGACTTAAAATACTCCGACAGTAGATCAACAATGAGCGTTAATTTGAAAATTTCTTGTTCAGTAAGATCGCTGGAAGCTGTCTCAAGAGAAGAGCATCTGAAGAATGATGATAGTAAGATGTTTGATCTTCATCTTTTGCTTCTCTCTGAATCTCTTCTTTTTTTTTACCTTCTCCTTTGTCTCCTTTTGATAATTGCTTTTGATGAATCTATCTGTTTCGGGGAATGAGCGAGATCCTCGTGCAATGACATCTGTGATGGCTTACTCCGTAGCTACCAAACCGTTCCATCCTTGGAGAGATTCGTTTGCTCAATAGAGAGCTTTTGAAGTGATTTAAGTGACCTTTCCAGTTTTCTTTGTTTACTTGCGATCCTTTTGAAGTAGCAGCTATTGTGATGCTATCAGTTTCTCAGGACGGAATGGTGACGTCAAAGCTGCTGTTCATTTTTTGCAAGAAAAGCTGAAAGGTTGCTCTGGGGTGTGTGCTCTGTGGTGTAGATATTCTCGTACAGTTTGCAAGAGATAACAATCTTCGGTGATGTTGAAGAGCAAGATGCCTGAAGATTGTCTATTTGACATTGGCAAACAGATGCAAACTTTTAGTCTTGCACAAAGCGGGTAATGCAAAGAACTCTTAACTGACATGAACTCACGATTTGAGGGTTTTTTGGCGTAGTGTTATGTAACATCACAAGGAAAAAAGTCACAGAAGGGATTTACATGCTTTGATACTACGTACTAGCACTTCTGCTTGATCGAACACTATCTGTGAAAGTGTAATCCCCCCATCCCCCTCCCATTTCAGGGTGCCAGTGGCTAAAAATGATTTGTTACCAGCATTTCTTTCAACCATGTTTCTTTCTTAGTGAACCTCAGGACATCCCCCTAGTTGATAACAAAATCTGCTATGTTCACAACAAGAGTTTATCTGCATCTTGCAGCAGTATATATTCTCAAGAAAAGATAGTTTGAAGTGGTTTTGGAAACTGAACCTATCAAATCAACCTATCATGTTTGGACATGCAAGCTGAGAAATTGTAAACTGTTCCTCAGAAGTGTCATTTGTTCTATCACCTCTTCTTCTGACAGGGACAAGCCCTCTGAAGAAAAAGACAGTGAAACTAAAGAAACTGATGGAGATGGAGAAGAGAAAGAGAATGGAGAGAAAGCTCCATCACCTCCAAAGGAGAAGCCTGAAAAGGTTAAGGAACATGAAGAAGATCTGAAGGAAGGAAACATGGCCACAGCCGCCGCAGCCGCACTGGCAGCTGCTGCTGTCAAGGCCAAGGTGAGGAAAGTAGAACAGAGGACAGTGAGGTGAAAGTTAACACGGAAATAGTGACCTAGAATATTTCAACTTGACTGTTTGAACTATTTGAACTTGAAAAAGCATTGAGGACATCGTGGAGGAATTTAAATGTATGTGATACGATGCGCAGGTCCTTTTAGATCTGTGCAGTTTACAGGAGAATCTTAGTTTGGAATCTGAGATGCTGCTGTGTTTGCAAACTTAAGATGCTGTTGCAGAGAGCACTCCAACAACTCAACAAGTCAATTTAACTTTTACTTTGAAGTTGACTTTGAATGTGAGTTTGCCATCTCTTTAATATCAAGGAAACATTCTCTTGTCGGTAATTACTCAAGATACATTGCCAAAGAATCTTTAATGTCCTGCTTCTCTGTAAATCAGCACCTGGCAGCCGTCGAAGAGAGGAAGATCAAGAGCCTGGTTGCGCTGCTGGTGGAGACGCAGATGAAGAAGCTGGAAATAAAGCTCCGCCACTTTGAAGAGCTTGAGACGATCATGGACAAAGAGAGAGAAGCGGTAACATGATACAATTTTCATCTTTGTTATGTTGTCCTTGATCTCACATTGGGAGTCGTGTAGTTTAAAATTCCTCTCTTGACCGTCTCTGCTGAAGTGGCCCTCAGGGTATTCTGGCTGCACCGTCCTAGGGTCGTTAGGATTATATGCAGGCATTTTCGTGATTTCTTGGAATGATTTTTCCAATGATTGCGGAGGTTCGCCGCCACTGTCGGTGTGCAATTTGCAAAACAAATGTTGACAATAAATTTCCAGCTGACACAACAATGTTGATAGTGACTGCATGCATGCAAGAATTTTCATGCATTTCTCTTCTAATGTTGGCTTTATTCTCATCTCTTTGATGAAGTTAGGAAACAGACTAAGAATGAGTTGAAACAAGAACTGAGAAGGATTTTGGTATGCTATGCATAAGACAAGATTCTTCCTCTTTCAAGACTTAGCTGAAGCAAGCTTGAAGTCATGTGGGATTTACTGACAAGTTGTGCCAGCTGTCATGTCATGTTTGCTCACATTACCAATTTGTCAGATTATGAATGTATTGTGGCTGTTTGCAGTCATTCAACTTGTTTTTGAAATGCTCCTCCTGTTGCATGTCTTTATCAACCTAATATTATGCCTCTAGTATTTTCATAGCAGTTCGCTGATTGTTTGTTGAAATTTCAGTCGCAGAAATAGGCCACTCCAAAGGGTTTTCCAACACCCCTCTCAGAGACACCTTTGTACGCCTGTGTCATTCACCCATACCAGGGAACCAAAGACATGTGCAGCTTTCTCTAATTTTGAATTTTATCAATATTTACTTGATGGAAGAACAAACCTCAGTTGTTTCATTTACAATATGTATACATTCCATATTCCATAACAGGCAGTTTGAAATTGAACCTCTGGTGCTGTGTCCCAAGTGATTGTGATTTTCTGAAAGATTCTTAATTTAGTGGCAGTGCCCTTGTCATCAAATTGGATTTTTTCTCCTCCTGTCTGTATATAGCTGGAATACCAAAGGCAGCAGTTGCTTGCAGACAGACAGCAATTTCACCAGGAACAATTAAGAGTAGCTGAAATGCGAGCCAGGCAGCATGCTCAGACCGTGGCAGCCATGCAAGCCCAGCAAGCTCAGGGACAGCAGGGGGCAGGGGATGCCACTCCATCTGGTGGAGGTATGAGTGGACATGTTATATGATACATACACACCTTGAGAAAGTTCACTAATGTAACTTACAATCTGTCATAAGAGATAGCCTCAGACTTGAATTTTTTAACTTTCTTACTGTTCACACTTAACCCACCCCAGCCCTCAGCTGCCCTTCCCCTACATTTATTTCTGGACTGTCTGATACACAGAAACAAAATTTCTGTCATGAATGTGTATATGATGTGGTAAATGTGTGTGACTCACCAAAGCAGTTTGTCCTAAGATGTATTCTGAGTTTGCAGAAGTGTATCTACTTTGAGTGAGTCTGTTGAACAATGGTTGATATAATACAGGCAGGGTTCTAGCCACACTGGCCAGCGATGGTTGACTGTAGCCATTGACGGTGCCTGTGCACCAGCATGGAGAGCAAATTGTCAGACTAGCAGCCAATGCAAAATAATAGAATGTTTAAAAGCAGCTGGTTCGATCTTAAAAATTTGTAAAATATTTAAAATGTATACGATAATGAGAAAAAAAAGTAAAAACAAACTTGCCAAAAATCATTTTCAAACACCAAGATCAGAGTAAATTTTTGGCATAAATTTAGCTCAAAATAGGAGAAGAGATTACACCATTTGCCATCCCAGGTTATCTTAGCTGCAAAAATCCAAAAGGGGACAAGACAACTGAGACCCCTGTCTGGGACAGCAGTCATACTACTTTGACAAAGCACTGCAGCTGCCACTCAAAATCCTCTTGGTAGAACTCTCTTTGTAGGCATAGCTCTAATCACAGACACTTGTCAGAAATTAAACCATTTCACGCCGCAATTGCGACATACTCCTGGTTTCGTTCAACCCATTTTGACCTGTCATTCAATAGAGCAACAACAACCAGGGCCTGCCTCCAGTGGTCCACCAGCTGAACAGGACAAAAGCAAGGGAGAAGAAAAGGAAGACCCTGTTGAAGCAGATAGGACAGAAGGAGAGCCCAGTGAAGAGAAAATGGACACAACTGAAGATAAACCTGCAGATCCTCCCGGTAAGGATGAAGGTAATTCAAAGGATTCAGANNTTTTTTTATTTGAGTTTGTGTCTACTCCACTGGAATCCTTTTTGGTTTTGATCAAATTTTAAACTTTGTAATTATGTGGGTGTATGCATGTGTGTGTTTGTTTTTTGTATGTGTGTGTGTGTATGTATGTTTGTGACCCCTACCTTGTAAACACAATATCTCAAGAAGGAAAACTTGTATAGGCCTCATATTTGGTATGTGGGTGTACCTTATTAAGGGCAAGAACCCTGCTGTTTTATGCCTGTTCATCATTAGGCTTGTTCATCTTGTTTTGATGACATTTTTCTCTGTTTTCTAGCTTCCTTCATATGTTCTGTATCAGTGTCTTATTGTTTCTTTATGTAAGTACTTGTTGGAACGT
>VJOZ01048508.1:0-12123 GCA_009801055.1 Stichopus horrens | reverse complement strand
AATTGAGACCAAACAGAGATTATCAACCTTTCTTTCACTTTTATTTTTGTTTCATTCAACATAAGTTTTTCTCTAAACATCATCTCTGACTTGCATATAACGTGATGTATGACATCACAGAGGAATGGACTGGAGAGGCGATGAGAGATATTACAGGGAACAAAGATTTGATACAAGCATCATCATCAGGACAAGAATGACTTCACAGAAACAATTCCCACCCGACTGAGACAATATGCTAGTTAACACTGATATGACTCTGTTCAGTAGACCTGAACCAACCTGCCACAGCAAGTCTTGAAGATGATTGGTTCCTTAACAATGCATACCAAACCCTGGAAAAGACCCGCTTGTTGGTTCACACTCAGCATGGTACCTTCCTCAATTGGTATATCACAAAAATGCTGCTTTTTTGCATTCTGCTTTTACGTTCTTTCTATATGAAGCTCGTACCTTTTAGACTTGAGAGGCAGAATGATTTAAAATGCCACAACTTTTCTTTCATGTATCAGAGAGACAAAATGAAAACCTGGCAGCCTGAAACAGATAACTGACATTTTAGTGAACTGTAACTTTGCAATCAACAAAAAGGGGCACCGATGTTCTTGGGAATGATGAAATGCCGAGATGGAGTCACAGGGACTCAATTTTTTTTTCGGTACTGACCAAGAAAATTAAGCAGTGAAATAAGGAGGAAATAGAACAAAGTTGTCAAAGTGACAGATATGTGGTGGGGTGGTGATTCACTTTGTTCCAGTGGACAGCAGGGCAAGAAGGCCAGCTCCTCCGAGGATCGACAAGGCATAATTACTGAGGAACGATGCGTTAAGGAAAAGTAAAGTGTGAAGGAATGAGTTGGTTGGCAAAGTGGTAAGATTTACTAAGTCAGAATGCATTTTCACAGGAACTGTAAGAAAAACACAAAAGAAGATCTAAAGTTCTGCATGGAGAGATTCTCCAGACATCCAAGCAATTAACTGACATTAAGAAACAGTTACTAAGTGTTCATTACCAATTTTACACAGGGCAAAGCACAAAACATTTGACTGGAATGACACCATTCTGTGTTAAGCTTACATCGATAGTCAATTTCGTCAGTTACATTTGCGATGTTAAAAGATGTTTGCCACCTTAAGTAAAAAAACTTCAAAATGTTTTCTGATTAACTGAAAAGAAAAGTAATTAAAATCAACTAAGTATGATTGATAAACATGATTCATACTGCCGAATGAATATGATAACAGTATCAATTAATTCTCATTTTATTTTCTTTATTCTTCATATGTTTTTCACGCCATCATATCTTTTTCATTTACCATGTTAAACTGGATGCTTTTCTGGAATCCTCCATGCACATTACATTCTACATGCACCCCACTGTTTTCCTTTTTTCATTCTTGACAGTACAAAGTATATGTCTTATAACACTTGAATTGAACTTCTTGCATCTTGTCCACGGACAGATGTCTTTTTGAAAGGATACACATTAGCATCGAAGGTGTGCAGCACAAAGAAAGAAGCTACCAGTATGATGAGGATGAAAAGGGTATTGTTGTAGAAGATGGAGAAGGTCGTGGCCTCGTGATCAGCAACTTCGTTTTTCTTCCACAAAATTCTGGAAAAGTGATGATGAAAATCAAAAAAAAAAATGCCATAAATTCTGGTAAGGTCACAAATTCTATGTGTATATTTGTTGTTTGTTCTCAATGCATTCAGCCATATTACACTGAGTTTGCTTGTTAATTCTTACCAGTACTTGAAACAAGCAATCAAAGAGTACAATAGAGGCTTGTAACTGATGCAACTGAGGCAAGGTTAGGGTAAATTTAGATCTGTTTTTTAGTCATTCGTGAACATTTAAGGTTGATTAATTTACCCACCTTTCCTTTACATCTACTTTCACTAACCTTTCATCTTTTTCCTTGCGAGACATCTTCTTGGCCTCTACGGGGGTCAATTTCTTGATCACCTCTCTAGATACTGCATCTTCTCTTTTCTGGGCAATTCTGTTCAAAATAGAGAAGGAAAAAATGAAAGCAAACTTCGAAAATATATTTCTACAGATGATAATATCACCCTCTTCATTGATAAAGTGTAGATGGAAACATCTGAACTTTCGCTCTCCCTTGTGACAGGGGAAAATAATTCATAAACTACTACAACAGGTCCTGGTGGCAAATATAAAGTTCAAACGGGGAGCGAGACCGTCAAGGAAACTTCTTTGTGACATAAACTTGAAAAAATACAGTGATGTCTGCAAAATTTTTTACACGATCTTCATGCCATCTCAGGAATGATACAAAAATTCAACATGCAAATTGAGACTATGCCAGCTCCCGCCTCTCGTCTTTCCCACTTCCTCACCCGGTACTGACTTTTATGACCAAAGTTTTTGTTAACAGAAAGGAGTTGACAGACCTGATTGTTAAACAAATTTCTAACTTGTCCTTTGAACAACCCACTTTTAACATTTGGCTGTCTGAAAAATAGTTTGATTTTCCAAAGAAGAAAAAAGTCAACCACACGAAAAAAAAGTTGATGAATATTGTTTTTTTTGTAATAAATTATTGCATGTACACATGTAACAGTCTAATGGTCTCTTGAATGCTATTAAGACTGGCAGTCGGTCATTTCTGTTGTAAACAGCCCTTAAAAAGGGCATATCAAACAGGTGATTACTATTCTATCGTTAATGTAAAATGAAGGACAAGACCAACAAAACAGTTCCATTTGTAAAGAGCGAACGTTGTGTCAGAATGCTACCTGTCAGTTGGACCACCAGAAGGAGTGAATTTGGTTGTCAAATGTAAAGTTTACTTGCCCCGGACATTCGGACAACCTTCAAATTTCAGTTCTGGTTGATCAGCTCATAGACCCTTAATGCAGAAAACCATTCAGAATTGCATGGATCCTGCTTAATTACAATAATTTGTGTGATTTAATAACTCAGCTTTAAATTATTAATTAGGAACGCTAATTAACCAAAACCATTAATGTGAAGAGCAGATTTTAAGAAATTGGGAGTGATAAGGGGGGAGTGGTGAGACTTCAAATTAGATTTTCATGGGAAAGTATTCTACTGAGTTGTAAACACTGAAACCTGGTGCTGGGTATTCCCAGCCCTTTTTTTGACTGATGCCAGGTGAGATGAGCAAGTGCTGGGTTAGCAACATCCCCTGCCACCCACTCACACTACAAGGGGACATCCCCGACTCTGTATGTGACCTGTCATTGAAGCACGATCTTTGTTTTCAAATCAATCTCATGAAAGGGAAAGGATGATAAATCACTTCCAGGACTCATGCCAGAGCAGAAAAGCAAACAGACAAACTTTGAAGAGTTTTTTTTCTTTTTGTTTTCTTGCATACTTACTTATGTCTCAGGGAGAACTTGACATTTCTGTAGGCAAAGGCAATCAGCCAGGTGCTTAACAGTGTTACCGCAACAAAAAGAATGATAGTCTGAGTTTGAGTTATGTCCAACTGGTGAATGCGCCAAAACACCCCTGTGACAAAAGAAACAACATAGATAATAGATATGCATGAGTATAGCAATGCTGCTTTGCTCCTCTTTTCTTGCACTCTTGCATAGGGGGCAAAAGAGGTTAGGGGACTATTTGCACTGTACAGTATGTTCAGTGTAATTCAGTGGGAAGACAATCAATAGGGTGCTTAGGCCACAATAAGCACACTTTAGACTTACAAATATTTTTAAATGAAAGATATCTACAGGTCATGAACTCATATTGAGTTGTTCTCAAAATAACACACCAATGTACAGTATATACTCCCAGTCCCACTGTGACTGTGCCACCACTCGAGACTGGGGGTGGCAGTAGACTTAAGAGTATTTTCGAGAAAATGAGTCCAAATAACACACAAATGTATATGTATCACTGTGGAAACTACGTCTCCAAACTGGAGGCTCCGTGGAAGGTTTTTCAAAGACATATCAAGTGTTATATTCAACTTAATACATTCAACTGTGGTAGTGGATTTCTAGAGATACTCCATAAAGAGTTAGATAGGCCTATGCTATAAGCCTGTAGACTTGAAAACATGTGGTGAAATGTCATGAAACTTATGTTTAAACTTCAAAGAACGAGTTACAAAAGTAGGCTGCAATCATTCTTAAAGGAAAATAGGGTGGTTACAACACACCAACATGGCATTCAAAGAAAATAGCTCTAAATCATTGTTAGACCATTTAGTCTCGTCAATAAACAAGATACAAGAGCCAAGGCCCTAAGGGGCGTAAGCACACTGCAGTATTTAATGTTCCATTGCAACGACATGTGTATCGGTTACATGTCTACAAATGCACGAACAACAAGTGGTAACATTATCACTGTACCACAGCTGACTCCTAGTCCAACGTTACTAATGCGAAGACATTTTTTCGCTAATCTAGTCCATGTACATTAATACCGTATCAGTAAAGCGACGTGGCACATAAATTGATCAGGCCTAAAAGTCAGGCAGAAACATCTAACACTTACACACTGGTAAGGCTGCCACAATAAATGCATTGCCATAAAACAGTGCAGACGATTTCGTAGAAATAGTCCTGCTAAAATCCTGCAGCAACAATTCTTCCTCTCGGGTAAACTTTTTACTTCCAGAACTGGGCATTTTGACGCTCGGTGTATTGTACTGACCTACAACGAACAAGAGAAACAGTACAGCTAAAAAATGATTACAGTATGTACGCACAGCAGTACAGTGTGGTACATGAGAAGTACGGCGCTATTCAAAATCACTATCACCGAAAAAAAGTTAATGTAGTTGGAAATTTAGAGAAAGGCCAGGGCACTTTACGTCGAGTACGTAAAAAGGTGGGATGGAGGTAAAGGAACGGAAAATAAAAAGGAGTTGTACATATAGGCCGGGAAGAAAAGATATCAAGGGAAAACGATATACTTTGCTTATGTCAAGGACAATTAAGAATTGTATATGCCCCAAGGGTTTTAATCGGAAGTGTTTATTTTCTTCTCTATAAATACTTACATCGTTTACCAATGTGTATGCCAGATTGCAAGCCAATTAAGAGACAACCTATATATGCCTGAGAAAAAAAAGGTGTACCAACACTGCAACATATTATGTATTTACATTTCCATTAAAACTTCGAAAAGCCATATTTTGTACACATATCAATATTCAATTCCAAGTGGCTATCCCTCAGGTTTTTCCTCTGAATGACTTTTAGTTAACACTCTGCATTGGGACTTCCAACTTCTGAATAAGGTCAAAGAAAACTTTCTTCATGTGAAAACACTGAAGGGGAATTTTAGTGATAGTTGGGTCAGCATGGGCGTCAATCCTAGGGACGAGGGGACATGTGCCCCCCACATTCTGTAAAAGAGAAATGTTTTGGCTCACTTTTTGAATGGTATGGGGGCATTGTTACAAATATCGCCCAAAAGTTTTGGAGAGTGAATGGTATAATTTTTCGGCTGGATTGGTTCTCTCTGCGTGACCAATTTCATTAGGAGTGCCTTCAACCCTTAGAGCCTAACACTGAAACTTCCCCCTTCACCTCATGACAATTCCTCAACCCACTCCATGGCAATTCCTTCAGGGTCAAGGGCTAGGGTTCAAGGGAAAATGTAGTCGCCCCAGTTCTGATTAGTATAGCCGACTATCCTACCTCATGTAAGTCTTCGTGATATTTTTGTCATGAGATTGCTAAGTTTGCGAAAGTTATTTTTTTTACCTTTAACACGCAATAGAAACATCATGATCGTTACTTGTAAAGAAGTTGTAACACTTAGCTGATGTTTCAGAGTACAGTTGGGCTGACTGCTTATTTCCCATAGGTGGGTGGGAATATCCCATGTTTCATGGAATTTTATCTGAATATCCGAAAGTGTCCGAATTATGAATTGACATGGTGGGAGTTTCTTTTGAGAATTGTGGTGAGGGGGGCAGGGGGCTGAATTGTTCACATACCACTTCCATCGCTACCATGTCGACTAACAAAAGTTCTGTTGCTTTGGTACAAACTGATGAAAGTTCAAACTTGAAAGTGTACAGCGTAGTGTTCGAAATCAAAGTATACAATTGACGGCACTGTAACGACTTAAGTTGAGACTATTGAGACATCTCAATAGTCATGCACAGAACCTGAGGCATTTCCAGGGGGGAAAAGGTATGAAAATTTCAGCAAAAGATTTGAAGGTCAGTAAAACCTAAGGATCATTCTCACATCATTAATATGTGATAATGAAATCTGATGCACGGATATATACAACCAATATTTGAAGTTAAGTCAGTTGTGACTAGACTCTGACTTGGAGAAAATGACTGTTGACTTGACTTGAGGTAAATTGACTTGAGACTTGACTTGCCCTGAAATGAAGTGACTTAATTGTGACTTGACTTGCTCGAAAAAAAAATGACTTTACGTGACAAGTGACTTGCTATGAAGTGACTCGCAATTTGACTTGAAAAAAAAGGGGCTTGTCAACAACTCTGGTGTTACATTATGCGCTGTTGGTGTTGGTCAAAAGAGAAGGTCGTGGAAGTTCCAGACACACTGAGAAAACCACCTACAGAGTCTGGAAACATTGTTTACAGTGATTACGCGGTTGGCCTTCCATAGTAATACCGACCATCTCTAACACACAGTTGCAATCTTGTGTGTGCAATATGGAAATAATAGTCACATGGTACTACGGGGCAGTGTGTCCGTACGTTGGTACGGTATAAATATGCAAACCAATTTCACAGATATCCAGTTACGACACATCATGCTGGTTGCTCGTAAAGTACTACTACTACTGACGAATGGCAAAAACCAGAAGGCAGTCCGATATCAAATTTCAGTACTGAAGGACATGATCTCTGGCTGGTAAGTAAAATTGAATTAACTAGTGTGGTCGAACAGCTATTTTCTGTAACAGATGAAGTTATTTTGGTCTGTAGCTTTTCTCCGACCAAGTGTGGACAATGAACCATTATATCGATGTAGGTAGCTGCTTCTCTGCAATTCACAGTTCACTGCTGCCGAAGGTAATCAAATGCCGTGTCAGCGAAATTCAAAACAACCACAGAACGTGTGCATAGTTAGCCCAAATGGACTCTCCTTGGTCTGTTCTGTTTCAAGAAAATGAAGAGATGTACATGTTTTGACTGCCCTCGTCATATATCTCACGAGATATTGCTATATTCATTAAACACAAACCATTATGTATGTAAAAACATTTGCTTCAGAATCAGACTTTGTTTTGATTACAAACCGGTAATGCAATGTACTTTATGCTACAGTAGTTAGTCGGTTAGTAATGAACTTTATCATGATCTGGGCAATCTGCAAACCTAGAAAAAAATGAAAGATAACTCACTGTATGCCTGGCATTTGACAACTTACAGGTAGGCTAAAGTAAGGAATTAGAGTCTGAAACATGTAGTATTAGTAACAGGTTAAGAAGTATCTCTTTAATTTTGAGTTCAATAAAGCTGAACATGTTCAACCATTGCTGCATTAATTAAGTTACTGTGGCCATGCACATCAACTAGCCTAAGGAACTCTAGGGATAAACCAATAATTGGATGTTGGATTTGGTCAATGTGTATGACCATCGTTTAAGCTTCAGACCGGTAGGGTTGAGCAAATTCCATTTGCCAATGTTTGCTTATGTTCAGCAACCTAAACATATTTGCATTGGGGATGTATTAATCTATGAACTAGAGTAGGAATTACAAAATGCCCCACAGGCACAAGTGCTCTTTTCCATCAGAAAAGGTAACAAAAACCCTAGTTAGTGTGTTCAGGGGGAGGTGGCCACCTCTGCAATTAAGTACCAGGGGAAACCCTGAGTCCAATGTCGGATGTCTGGCGGCCATGCTGACAGTCTGCTGGAGAAACGTCTGGTGGCTTGACAGCGGCCTGCTGATGGCGGCTATGCTGATTGGTTATGAACCCATGATGTATCATGCAAGATTTTGTTCAGCTCTAGAGCAGACCTTGATCCATTGGCCACTGGTATCTGCCAGATATTGCTGGCTGGGTAGAGTAAAATTCTTTGGCTGACAAATGTGGAGAAAAGGGGTGTTCTTGTGCTACCATATTCAGTCCAAATGCCTATATTGCATAAATTTGGTAGAGGCCATTTTGGTCAACATGAAGGATCAGTTTGTGAAAACATACATACACTTGTAATCTTAAGACTGGAAGTCAATACACGTGTCACATCATCTCATTTGTGTGTGGTGCAGAGTGAGGAGATCCATTGAGCTTTTCAAGCCACCAAAAATGACACTTAAATGGTTGGACCCTAACACCCCATGTGGTATTCAACTGAAACTACATGGGACACTGGTCCTTAAATGGAGGTGCCTCATGGTACTGTATACTAATGGCTTACTGTATTGATAAAGACAAAAACTCATCATCCCAGAGTTTCAATTCTCCAAACCACTTACAGTACATCTAATCCAGCTTTTGCAGCCTTTTAAAATTTCGCTGCATGTGTAATCAAAACACATGTTTTAATTACACAACTGTGCACACTGTGTAATATGGGCTACGCTGCATCTTTTGAATTTGCTGTCAATCAGAAAGTAGAACCAGCTACGAATTCTACTACCTGGAAACCTTTAAGCATAACTTGGGGGGATGATAGTTACAGATCACTGCCTTTAAGATTGTTGGGGGTTAGGAGTTTGAACGGATGTCAAAATGTGTGTATGCGGGTGTCTGTGTGCATACAAAACAGTATTTCAGGATCTCCTCCCATATGGTACTGTTGGATCAACTTCAAACTTGGTGGGTAGGTGCCCTGGTATGGGGTGTAGTGTCCGTAATGATTAATGACGTCAAAGGTCAAGTGTCACAGGTCGATCATGAAAATGGAAAACACACATTTTAGCATTTTCACTATAAATCATAGACCATACAGAGACTTTCTAAGAATGTTGATGACATCACATTGTTGGTTACATGGTCAAAAAGGTCCAAGAAAGCTGCGTGTCACAATCTCCTCCTAGATTTTGTAAGTCGGATTTATAACTTTGGTATGGTAGGTACCTAGGTACAGTATGTGGTGCAGTGTCTACCAGATGGATAACATCATCATACCTGTCAAAGGTTAAGGGTCAAAGATCTTTGAAACAACATTTTTAATGCATGTGAGTGCTGGAGTTATAGAACTGTCAAATACCTAAAGTAGATGATACAAGAATTTTTGTGAAAGTATTGGTGATGTCACAAGGTCATAGGTCATGAGGTTTAAGATTAAGTCAGCAAAAATGCTCTGAAAAAGTGTGTCACAACCTCCTCCTAGATGGCGCAGAAAGTCAGATAAAGTCCAAACTTGGTAGGTAGGTGCATAAGTATGAGATGTAGTGTACGTGTGGTGTCTTAGGTCAAGC
The DNA here is from genome assembly GCA_009801055.1 of Stichopus horrens. Classification (NCBI taxonomy): domain Eukaryota; kingdom Metazoa; phylum Echinodermata; class Holothuroidea; order Aspidochirotida; family Stichopodidae; genus Stichopus; species Stichopus horrens. Next base: position 2,749 of record VJOZ01048508.1, on the reverse strand, counting down.
TCAAACGTCACGGTTATAACAACACATCATAGAGTGTAGTGGTAAATGGTATCAGCATGACTTTTTGTTCGTTATCCCTGTGGCACCGTACAGTGCTTCATTCTATGCAGCTATGTTTTGGGCTGAGACGATCTGATTGTTTCTTGTAAAAATCACCCAGTATATTTTTTGCAATCATGTACTAGCGTGCATGACAAGGATTTGATATGTTTACATATTGTGGAACATCCTTTTGAGGGGTGTTGCAAAATACACTGATTGATGTCATGTGTGGAATTGAGGAATTCTTTGACACGCATACAACTTGTAGGAATGTATACTTTAACCTCACACGCTACGTGATTTCTGTAGGCGCATGCGTGCACATGCATTGCAAGGAATTTTACCTACTTCTATATGAATGTGTACACAGTGACAGTATGTCAGACCACCAAATTAGTTAAAATATTTAGCACATGCTCTTTTATCCACAACTATCCATCTGAATCATCAACATGGTTTGGAGTATCGAATGATATGATTGGGACGTGACTGCAAATCTGTGGACTGCCTTCTTGCTTCGCACATGTATGTGCTTCTTGATTGTTCGTGATTCCTACCTGTCAGTCTTCAGTACAGTAGTTTAGCAAATGTCATATCTCAGTTGGTGACCATGAGTGGAAAAAGTTGGGAAGTTGGGAGGTTTCTTCCCGGGAAATTTGTGTATCTTGAGGGAAATTTTGGCACTTAAAGGAACTTATCCCTTTTTCTTTAGAGAAATATTGTGAGAAATTGTGGAAACTGTAGATCCCTTTCCTTGGAACTTTAGAATAATTTTTTTCCAGCACTGGTTGGTGTCTTTCATAAGTCAATGAAACAAAACCAATAATTATATCCTACTATGAAATTTGTCAGTCTTATGCACATGAAATGTATTATATAATCATCAAAGGGATTCAAAGCCATGTTGCATTCAATGCACATTCTTCTACAATTAGTTTCAGTAGTAATGTAGTATGAGCTTGTGAAACCTGTGCTTTCAAGGGATTGTTTTCATACTCAAAGAACCTTAAGGTGTCGAAGCCAGTTGTCCAGCCTGAGAATGACTCAAACTATGACAGGTTATTTGCTGTTAAAATTTACTTCTATTTTCTCAAGAGTTTGGGAACCCTTCGTAGTTCGTTGTGAGATCTTGTGTCACCCTTTAACCAATGTGCTGAATGTTGTCTCACATGGTTTTTGAAAGATCATGTGCTTTTATCCTTGCTACTGTGTGTAAGCTTCATTACCATTGGATGCTTTTTTACTGAGACATTTGTGGTGTCAAACAGCAGCCTTTTTTCCATTCATAACTGTCTCTCCATCCCTATCAATTGAATGTAAGGCGTTGCTGTATATAAGACTTGTATGCACTGTGCACCAACATATGTTATACTCTGAGTGGACATTGAAAGTAATGTTTCACAGTTGCAGGCTTGTTCAAGTGAAAAGCGGTCAACAGGATTTTACCTTTTATTCATATTTCCTGTTTCTGAAAATATTTTATTTTTTGTTTGCATGGTTCAACCAGAGCACAAAATACAACACAGTGCCTTACCAAAAATTTATTTTTCAATTATCTTCATGTCCAGCTGAATGGAGCTGCCCAAGATTAACCAGTCTCTGAACACAGAATAAACGGTTGGTTGGAACGAGTTATGAAAAGATGCATACAAGATGAGGAGAACAGTTTCTTGCAGTTTGTACTAGTGCTGATTTAAAAACTGAAAGAACTGATGTGTGGAACATACATCATTTAGTGAACATTCTCCACTATTTTCAGCCCCCAAACAGTAAACACACTCAATATAATACAGTATAAAGTCAACAACTTTCAAGCAACTCCAAAAGAACAATCCGTTGCGATAGGGCAGTATGTGGAGTAAGGACTTAACAAGAGCAAGGCACTGTGCTGTAATATCCTGCCTCATTACCAAGTGTTGAGACTTTCCCTACAGTATTGCAGCCTTCTTTTAAATCAACACATTTGGGTCAACTTGCAACCTTACAGCCAGCTGTAAGGTTGTCTGACTACAGTAGTCTCACTGGCTGTCATTGTGCTGTATTTGTCCCATAGGAATGTAGACATCAATCAATCATTATAGAAGGAATCCGAGTTGGTCAGTAAGGTCAATCCCTCCATCACAGATATAAAGAGCTTCAGGTCCATGTGTTGCCGTAAGTACTGTATGGTAGGGATGATCTGAACCTTCAGAATTTCAACAACAAAAAAATTACACATGTTGACTCTTTGCAAAGGCTTTGAAAAGAAATAATTGTGATTTACACTAGTTCTAATTTACACCTTACAAGATGGATTATAATCTGCGTGGTAAGCTTTAAAGATCCAAATCTGTAACACACAAGGGAGAATTACTGTACATGGCCCTTAGTACATGCTTGTCTTTTTGCGCTGTTGATTTGTCTTATTTTAGCTGAACAAGAGCAGATATTTTAAGACAGGGGTGGGGAACCTTTTCCCCAGTGAGGGCCAATTTCATGATGGCAGCATTGCTTGTGGGCCATATGAGGAGACAATCTAAGCGGAGCGCCACCATGGGTTGCCGTGGTGTGTACCAAGAAACTTTTTGTTTCACAGACCCCCTCAGATCGCAGGAAATGGCCTCTTCTTCTCTATTTGGACCCATTTGAAACCCTCTCAAAATGCTATTTTTCCTCACTTTGGAATGGACAGGTGGCCATTACGTTATATTTCCGTTGTTTTGAAATT
>VJOZ01048506.1:0-11480 GCA_009801055.1 Stichopus horrens | reverse complement strand
GACTTTTATCGTGTACTCACCCATGACCAAAATCACCATCAAAGCCACTGGCAAAGGCATCACCATGGAAACCATTTGTACTTCTGTGATTGGTTGCCCACAGGTGAGTGAACAATTGAAGACGAACAGCATGCAAAGACACAGGACAAGATGCATGGTGGGAAACAAAGAGAGGGGGGAATAAATAGTTAGTGATGACTAATATTCACTACTTTAAAACTACTAAACCTACGGTGAAAAACAATGGCAAGATTTTCAAAGGACATCAAAAATCGTCAGCACGATATGGACAAATACAGCTCTTTTGGGGAAACGGAAACTTGTCTCTCTTAAGCTGCATTCAAAGCAAAGCTTGAGTAAGTCTGTACATTGTGACTGTTCAAACTGATAACTTACATGGTAGAGAAGTTAAGGAGATGCGGCAGTGGNNGGGGGGGGGGGGAGACAGAGGATATATGGCAAGGTGGAATTTTAGGTCAATGGGGAAGAGGTGTAAAGGCATGTGGTTGCATTATCAAATGAACTTTGAATGAAAGTCATCTGAGGTTATGAGTACATCAATATAGTTGTCTGCATTTGTTTCAAAACAACATGTTGCCTTGTCACATTTGTTTACCATATTAAGGGAAAAATATGTGTCCGGAGAAAAGTGATTGTTTCATTATGGGTTGCCAGGATCTGCCTAAATTTGATGAAATCATTATCCCGGTTACACGGCTATTACAGTGCAATACATGGAAGTAGACTAATTGTATATCTCCGTGACAAAAAGTTGCTTAGTGATTCCTTTCAAACAACCCTCTTTGACTGACTGACTGACTGACTGACTGACTGACTGACTGACAGGTCACGTTCGGTGATGACGAATGGCAAACATGCAATGGGTTTCCAACGCTAGCTGAGTATCTTCTTAATGTGCACTCCGGAGTCTTCGCTAGCCCTAAATAAACATATTACCAACGAGTTGTACATCTTCTAAATTGATGTGAATCCAGCCTCAGTTAGCCTCTCTAAATGTATCCAATGTTGGTTGTTTATCTTCTTAGTGAGGACTGAACCTCATGAGTCCTTGCTAAGTCTAATCACATTCAATAGCAATATTAATTTCCAATAAACATCTTGTGTCTCCTGATCTATGTTTACCATATCGACACAACCTTTTTTTTCCCGAGATCATGTTCTTTAAATATCCAACAATTCTTTTATGAACGTAAAAGAGCTGATATACACTACAGTTCAATGATGTCACTACAATTTGACAAAACAGCCTCACTTTGATAAATGAAGTTGATATATTTTGTCTACAAAATGTCGGTGGAGGACAATTTGTGGAGAGCTCTACCTCTTTGCAAGTTCATATGACATGCCGAGAGTTGAATCCCTGCACACACTTTCCTTTTTCCTTGTTTTTCCGTGTTGTGTTTGTACCCGATGCTATGGAGCAGAATATAATGGTTAGTGGAATGCCAGTAAGGGATTCTAATTCTAGGGGATGTTGAAATGGCTGCATGGTGAGGGTGAAAGGCTTCTTACAATACACAGCTTTCTATTAGTAGGTTTCCAGTGATAGTTTTTGGTAAATTCTTAAAAAAAAATATCAATCTTGTCATATTCAGGAAATCTGTAAGTCCAGACATAACAATACATTGTCTTGAGAATGTTCATCTCATTGCTTTTGTAAATCCTGACGAATTGAAACTGTATTTTTAGGTACCAAAAAAATCATAACAATTCATGGAGTATTTAGGGCCAGATGTGGAGTTGAAAGTGAAATATCCTTTGGCAAAACCACATGTTAATAAGAACGCAGAGGTTAAGCTTCATCGTTTTCAGACAACTTCAACATCAAAGAGGCAAGGGGAGATTTTTACAATACTTATACATGAAAAGTAAAGAGACAGACAGTCATTTAAGACAGTAAAAGAACACCTAGAACAATTAAACTGTTCAAAACTGTAAACTTTACGGGAAAGCAGAATATTTAGTTGTGAGATGTATTATTGATTGCACCGAGTCCAATATTTGGATCCGAGTGACTGCACTCATAGTCGATCAGGTACTTGGGTACCCCAAAATACAACTTCCATTGGGGTTACAAGTTCATTGCAAAATCATAATACAACATTTTGATTTGCCAGTGAATAACGTTAGACCGTGTACATCTTACACGTGTCCTATAGAGTTGTGACAATGAATCATTCTTAATTTGGGGTTTCAGGCTGAATTTTGTAAAATGTGTGATGCATGTTGGTGAAACTTTGGATCTGGGAGGCAACTTCAGAACTGGGTCCTCGCACTGTTTGTCAGGTACCCGAGGACCTGAACAGCCAGTAAAAATGCTGAGAAAATACTATTGAAACAATATTTATCGTTGCAGTAATTCTCCGAACGAGTCATGACCATACATGCTACAAAGATTATCAATATGAACTGACATGGTAGCTGACGCTATGACCAATACACCCTTTAATCCACATGAAAAACAAATTTGACTTGTGAATGTGGCACAGATGTTAACAGAAAATTGATCATTTACACTTGACGATAGACTGAGTGAGCTTTTTAGTCCAAAGTTTGACTGGTGTAAGCAATGCCTCCCCCACTCCCCCCCCCCAATATAAAATGCATGTTTTTGCCTCATTCAAAGGATATTGTAACTATTTTAACTATTTATCTTTCATTTCCTTTTGAAATTGAAAAATTTGACTGTGATGCAAAACTCAGACACAGCTGATACTCTCAGGTAACTTTCATTTATATTTCAAAACTTGCCATGAGCTACACCAGTTAGCAAACCACCGAGTGGAACCGCCACAAAGAACCACCGAGGAGAGCCATCAAGGGGAATCACCAAGAGCAGTCACCAAGGGGTGAAAAGTAACAAGTCTCTAAAATTTGTTGTAACCCGTTAAGAAGGAACTTACGTTACACTGGCTTCCTCTTACAGTGTTTACACACTGCTGTGCAAATGTCATACCACAGAAAACCCCCCTCGATGCTTTGAAGTTTCAGATGAAATATTTCTTTATTACTAGTAGATCAATATGAAGAGCTATTGAAGCGATCATTGACAATGAACATTCAAACAACTGCCCTACTTTCAGTTTCCATTCATCACGGTAATGTCGTGTGTGAGGGCAGGGATAGCGTTACAGACCTCAGCACACTGTAACGTACAGCATGTTACAATTACATTGCAGAATGGTGGTCTTTGGGTACAAACAACACTACTATTCCATGCAGAAAGAACACAGAACTAGTGGCACTGTCACAGATTTGACTGACAACCAAAACTGAAACAGAATAACTATCATGAACTTGGTTGACAACCAAATAGCTTTTAACACAAGATTTGAAACTACTACATACTGCTGGTGTCTGCCAATAGAAAGCTGCATACAAACAAAAGCAGCCAGGAGAATACAAGAAAGACACAGAAACTAAACTGAGTAAATACTGACACTAGGTTAGTTGTTTGCTTGCATGCAAAAGGGATGTACCTACCCTTTATTGGGAAAATATCCCCAGACATCACCAAATGGATTGATAAGGCTCAGACCATCATAGGAACTACAATGTAAAAAATGTTTGACGGAAACATCGAGGGTGAAGAAGAGGGTGAACTTAATATAATAAGGGAACGGTGGAAACAAAGTGACATTTAAAAAAAAAGCGGGGTACAGTTCATTTCTCCAAAAGTCTAAAAAAGGTAACTTTGACTAGATTGACTTTTAAGCTTACTGACACTCCCAAACAGAATGGGTGTAATGATAATACGCAGCCTTGTGTGACTAAAGAAGAGTGGATGAATTTGACTACAGGTGAACTGTCGACCAAAGCGTAGAAGAAACAAGTGGAACTAGTGAATGAGAAGAATTGAGAAGAAAACGGGGGTAACACAATTAAACTAACCCCCACTTTGGATGAAATTAATAGAAATTTTAATGCTGGAACAAAAGATGTATCCCATCCCAAACACTCCCTCTAGTGATCAAAAAAAAAAACTAAAAATAAACTTGAGCAGGGCAACACAGAGTAATAGGATTGATCCATCCAAAATTAAAGCTTCTAGGATCAGTTTGATGTACTTTCATCACTTTAAATGGTATTATTCCAATTTCCAGGATTCCTAATATAGCTGGTTTATTCTCTCAAAGAGCAAGAATTTAGAATACGAAGATAAATCACACTTTTGCTATGTTTTTGTTTTTTGAATATTTCTTAGGGGCAGGAGAAAGGAGAGGTGGTGCTCATCACGTAGAAGAGGGAAGGGACTGAACTTACCCGACACCGGGAAAACCAGAGTTCATAAAGGAAGACCTGAAGAGACTACTGATACCAGATGACTGACCACTTCTTGATTCTGAAAAAAAAAATAACAGAAATTCAAATCACTTTGTGATTCCTTGCAAATATCTGAATTTTTCATACAAACACAATCACAAACAAAAGTAACCAGTGGAGAAGGAAAAGGATCATATCAAAATGAAAAACAAACTGAAGGAAAGTAACATGTGAAGAAAAACGAAAAGTACTTTAAAAATTTTTATCACAGGGACAATGCACATTGGTAAAACTTTGGATTAGAGTAGTAATATCAGAACCAGGTACGGACATCGATCTACCCGGTTTCATGGTGCAAACACTGATAGCGTCACATCATGACGTTGTACCTGCGTCACATAGCAGTCAATACTTCCCCATCCAATCCATCAAATTTTTCCCTTTGCCTCATACATCTCTGACAGCTACGAAATCCCTCTCTGAAATTCTCTACCTTTCATACCAGTGCTACAAAAACAAAACTGTTTGCTCTTAATCGCTCAAATCTTCATTTCTGCCAGAGAAGATGGGGCAGGAGTAGTGCCCCCCCTGTAAACTGATAGACTCAACATCTGCATTGTTTTGTATTCAAATCTATTTACAGCACTTACAAGAAATGAGACTTACTAGATTGCCTGAAGGAGCTCTCCAAAGCGAGTCTGAAATTACACCTCCCATGGTAACAAAGTAGCTATGACTACGCTGTGAATTCAAATGTCCCGACCAAGCAATACCAACAGAACTAATTGTAACAACATCACTTATTCACAATGATACCTACCATTAAAGAATGCTTCAAAGGGATCGTAGGTGCCAAAAAATTCACGGAATATGTCCTCCGGCCTTCTGAACTCAAAGTGATGGAAGGGTTCAAACCCGCCGAAGTCGTACGAAGGTTCTGATAGGGAGAAGAAGACAGATTTATATAAGAGACAAGTTTAGGCAAAACAAGATTACTTCAACATATATGTATAAATATTTATGAACTTATCCAAGCTAAAATTAAACAAAATCAAAATTTTCACTGAGTCTTTCAAGTCTGTTGCAGATTTTTGATTATGCTGGGGGGCTTTGTTGGGTATTAGTTTAGTTAGGGTTTCATGTTGGGTTTGGATTACAGGGCATCTTAAGGGGCTTTTGCCCTCCGTTGCTCTGAAACTTGTTATGTTATGTTATATGTGAATCTGCACACATTAAAAAATGTATTAATAAACCACAAAATTGGAAGAGCAGAGCTTTTCATGACCATCCCTCAACAGGAGTTATGGTGGCCAGCCATGTAGCTATGATGTGTGTGGCTGGTTCCACAAGCATGGTGAAAGTTAGCTTTGCAAATATGTAAAAAGCTGTTCATCTTAAAGTTGTTGACCATGGAAAAGGAGACTCCAAAAGAATTTTCCATAACAATTTTTTATCATTTCAAGAATAAAATCCATGAGATCAAACTTAAACTGAAATTGCAGAAATATTTTCTTTTTTTGTCTGTAAACTTGAGTAACTTGTACCTTGTATATTTGGAAGTTACTTCCCTAGCTGACAATCTGGCATGGAGTGAAATTCTTTGTTCACTGCAGAGTATGCTAGCGTAATTATTGTGGAGTCTCCAAATTCTTCAACACTGCGTGCTTCACATGTTACGCCACTTGTAAAATTCACAGATCACAAAACAGTGTGCCATTCCTATCACAGTTCCTTCTATACATGTGAATACAATCCTTCTAAAGCCAGGCAACCATTAATAAAAGTTCAACGTTAAATTTTGCAGAATGGAGATAACTTGAATTTCTGATAACTGAATATTTTATGTTCTTCCTCATATTTTTCCTGGACATCTTACAAACATTGTATTAAATGCGACTAACCTTACAAGCTCAGAGTAGACTTGATTACAATACATTTCTTTATAAATGTCAAATCAAGGTACATCAAGATAAAAGTCATCATGAAATTTTCTAACCACAAACAAATGATACGCTACTACAGTACTCATTTGTATACAGAGCAGTACATCCACCTCGATCATGGTGCCTTTTTCATTGTTACAAATTGTCCTCAAGGGCACAGTGTCAGTGATTTCCTTCTAGAATATAAACATATTTCAATGAATCCTAATAACTTAAAATCAGCGAGCCGACAATTGCCTCAATTTAACTCAAGAGTATTTACACAGCAACTTATCAAATTTGCAGATCCTTACAGTTACAGTATACTTTTGCCCCACAGCCTGTACAGGAGTGACTTCAGCCATTCAAGACACTTAACACCAAACATGAAGTTGGAGTCATAACATTTCTTTGAAGAGAGAATCAAGGACTACCACACATGGACCCATATTACTTGTTCAGTAGACCTTGTCATTTTTTCACACCCAGCAGACAAACCCACAAGAAAGACACTCAACAATCTGTGGTTTCACACTTACAATAGACTTCTAGAGTTAACTGTTGACAAATATACGTACCACTGGCTCCATTCTTTAGACCCTCAGGGCCATAGAGATCATACACTCTACGTTTTTCTTCTGAAATGGGGAAATGAGAAAATGAGGTGTAGGTACTGTATGCCCATCCACATGTAACTACTATTACATGCAGACAACATGAGACATACTCCACTTTGGGTTGATGACTGTTGGTGGGGAAGAAAAGGCAAGGATAGTTGAGCTGACAATGACCAAAGACGTAGCTATACAGTGGACGGTAGTACAATGTGAGCAAGAGATATTAATGGTTTGTTTACCAAATATATTCTGTAGGCCCACATCACTTCTCCGAATTCTTCAGACGTTTTCACACCAAAAGCGTTTCAGTGAATGGCATTTTGAGTAAATCCAATGTGCAAGCATTTGGACACTTAGTGGTTTCATTTCACCAAATTTACCAAGTGAGGGAATGGAATGTTTCATTTTACTTTTTCCTGTTGCTGCAAAGAAATAAGTTCATGGACACATTTGCCTGACGTCCGTGTGCCGAGCATTTCCAGCAAAATTAAAAGAGTCAACATTAGACCAAACAGGACACCAGCAAACCACTAAATACAAGTCACTTTGCCTGTCAACAGTGTGAAAGCTGCAAGCGTTTGACACTGGGTTTCGATACAAGGCACTTAACAATGCTCTAGACAGTTCTTTTTGTTTGTAGTGTGAAAGAATCTTTACAATATTGACTCTTGGACTGACTTACAGTTGTTAAGGTTGTTTCCATGGCAAACATTAAACAGATCATCACACAAAGCAGCTTCAAGTGAATGATGACATTAATGCAGCTACTTTCCTGAATGTGATACTGATTTATCCAACTAACAAGTCATGCTCCTTCATTCATCTCAATTGGGATGGGACGGGAGAAAGAGGGGAAGGCAGAAGCATTTGGGGGTTTGTTGCAGGTCTTCAAAATAAAGTGATAACCCCAAAAAACAACTGACATGATACTTCTTTGACATGCGCTCATAAAATGCTCCGTCACTTTTGCCAAACTGACCTAGTTTAAAAACACTGTTTATCTGAAAATTTGGGCAATTTCCATTCAGTTTTATGTATGGGTTTGTCTTCGCACATTATGCTAAAACTGTTGGATCACCATTGAGCATATTAAAAAAAAAAAAAACAGTTCAAAGCTTCTCCGTAACGCACAGATAGCAAAAGAACAACAAAAGGGGAATCCCCTTCCTTCATTATATCTCCAAGAACTACACAACTCTTTTCCTGGTAAAGCCTTTCTCAAGACTGCCTATCTTTCTCGTAAAGTCTTTCTGACAAGTACACATCCTCCTTTAAAGTAATCAACTTCACACTCACTAAACAAAGAGTGATTTCAGAAAGACCCTAAACATTTTATGCTTTGTATCAGCTTAGGTTGTAAATCAGATCATTTAGTTGATTTGAGCTATCAGTTGACAACTACATAAAATCCATTCAAGCTGCTTCCTCTTCCAAACGTGTTTGTTACTTGCCTAAAAAGAATTATTACCTCAACAAACACAATTTTTCAGAATTCTGGGAATCAAGCCATTGAAGTAGAACAAACAAATGCAGGTTGTAAGATCGGTAACTACCAAGATAAAGCAGGGAACAAACGCCACTGTTAGCATGGTGCACTATACAAATAGGTAAATATTAGCCAACGTCAAGTCAGCAACGACTGCAACGACCGAAACTCAGGGCTCCCTCATGACAGTTTCCCACAGTGGCAACAAAGACGACACATGGCGATTAATAATGCTACATTGCACTGCAATACATGAATGCTGTTCCTGAAAAGATCAGCTTTCCTGCACAAATTAAACAACATTTAATACCTTCCTGAAATAAAAAGATCCTTAGTAGTTGTAACAAAGCAATGCCAAGTTTTCTTTCACGTGATATGACCACACAAATTACTGTTGCCATTTCAAAGTGCACTGTACGTACTGAACGTACGATCGGGTATCTACAGTAAACTGACTCGAACTTACTATCGGAGAGAACTTCGTACGCCTCCGAAACTGATTTGAACATCAGCGCAGCTTCTTCTGAGTTGTTGGGATTCTTGTCTGGGTGCCATTTCAGGGCAAGCTTTCGGTAACTGAGAAACCAAGGATGAAGAAATAACATGAAAGATAACAAAAACACTCCATAGCATGATGTAATTATGTAACATCTTTTAATCAAAAGGATGTTAGATAACGGTAGGATTAAAATATATATTACTGTAGTTTAATCAACAAAGCCATACATCTTTGCAATTTTAATACAAAGATCACTGTTAACTACATCAGCAGACCCTACTGGCTAGTTCTCAGGTCCTTGCACCTGCGTATCTGATGTACATAGTTAGCACAAGATAAACCCAAAATATCAATATTGCAGCTCAGTAAGGTGGTACTGTACAGTATTTTCGTAAAATGTAAATATTATGATGTTATGAAACCATATACAGGTATATTGCAATTGGTATAAAATTTGCATTGTTTCCACAGTTGATATTACAATAAGACAGTGTAAGGCATTCACATACTGTAGGCTTATACAAGTGTACAGTATATATCCAAGTTTGTACTGTAAGCCTTCATAAAGATGTTTTAGATATCAGTTTGTAACACAGAGTAGACAGTGCCAGACACAACCTACTGTACTGTAGGGGTACTGGATTGATCTACTCTTAACAGTATGATGTACAGTTGTATGTACTGAAGTTTGATGACTGAAGTGGCTAAGTTGCCAAAAACACGAAAACAGATTCTACGTTAGAGCCAGTTCCTCAGCTGTTGTGAATAAAATAGAAAAACAGCAACTGTTTGTAATGCAGTACTACAGATACATATATAATATTTTTCTAAAAGGTAAATTTTTAAGTAGAATGAATTTGAAATAGCTTACAACTCATATAAAGAGAGAGGGTTGTCTTTGGCAATGCTGCTTTTGTAATTTGTTGAAACTTCACTTACGATCTTTTTATCTCTTCCGTGGATGCATCTTTGCTCACCCCTAGGAGTTCATAGTAATCAGTCATTTTCTTTATGACCAGTTGACACAGTAAGATGGAAAGAATTAAAGAGAAGCAAAGTGGTGTATCTTTGAAACTAAGACTGGTGTCAGCAGCTGAATGAGGTACTGTACTCACTGACTGCAACTGAAAGTAGAAAAAAGAAAACAAATAGAAAACTGCATTTAATATGGAGGGTTGGAAAAATGTGCAGGTTGTTCAAAATGTGCAATGTGGCTGTTGCAACAATGAGTCTTCAAAAATAATCCTTGTGTGAGTTTGAAGAACTAAACTTTGCAGTCCTCTAGTGATACAGGCACTCTTGTACTGTGGAATTGAAAAAAACATCAAATTCTTTGATAGTTTAAGTCATTTTAGAACGTAAATTCTACACAGAAGCTGACTTCCAAACTGATATACAGCATTAGCCTGACAGTCAAAATTATTTATACAGTAATCACTGCATGTCTAGGTATCAAGTTATCTGGTTCCCGACGGATGACATTTCAGACACTACGGTCCCTGGATTTAGCTCTAGGCTGAACGTGTGAAGCAAAATTACTGAATAGAGTCAAATAATGGCGTTCAGTACCCCAGACATATCACATTGTAAAACTTTTTCAATACCTTAGTAACATCGTAAAGTATGCTTCATGATGAACTTCCATTAATTCTCCAACTCACTTCATCTTTTGTCTTTTCTTTTGATGCTTTCATTGTTAAGGAAAGTGATCAATTCAACTTTCAAGTCGCATGCATGCAATCAAATTAATATTTACAGAAAGTGTACTTAATTAAACATGCATACAGAATAACAGGACCATTTGTCTATTAGCCGAAAGTCTGGGACGTTCTCTCTTCCCTTAACTTAAAGAAAAATGAGTCAATCCCAATTACTATGCTAATTGAGACAGATGGTAACTGAGCTGTAGATTGACTTAGGCTAATGCTGTCTCTAAAATTTCCGCACACACCACCAACACGTTGAGCTTCAACTTTGCATCAGTGCATCCGGATACTTGGATGGAACCATCAACCCCAGTGGCTCTGTATTTGACTGAGCCATCAAAATTCAACTACTGTAAGTTGTAACCAACATGGGCCTTGCATAGTGAAATCCCTAATGACAAAATTTAAAATTGAACAACCGTTTTGAGGGTCCTATCCCTGTTTAGGAAAAAACGTTAGTGTTAAAACACTCTCTGGCCCTAGGTACCAAACGCATCCCTTGTCAGTACTGACATATGAGTTGAGAGTAAAGTCGTTAAGGAGCAACACAGTCATAAGTTAGAGGCCCTGTGCTGGCCTAACTCACTCACGTCCTAGAACCTAACGTTAGGCCCTATGCTATCGCAAACACTTTCTTAGCCTAACGTTTACGGTACAGTGGTCAACGAGGACAAGAACAAAGAAAATCTTGACACTTACCGAAATATATTTCACGAGTTTAAGTGGAATATGAGTATGGTAGTTGGCCTGCAAGTTCCCGGACTTCTTTTGTAACTGTTACATTATGTTGCGCTAACTTAGTATTATTAGTACACTCAGTCTGCCTGTGTTGACACACCGGGTAGACATTGAGGCTACTAGAAATTTCCCGAATTCCAAACGATGACGCAATAGATGAATATGTATACCAGCTATCACGTCATGTTCTATCATGCAGAAAAGATCTTCTCGAGAGATGATTTCAGT
>VJOZ01048500.1:627-11687 GCA_009801055.1 Stichopus horrens | reverse complement strand
TTCATGAAACTGAACATTTTTTTTGGAATATCCCTCAACTTGTGACATCGTAACATGTTTTTACATTATGTGCCAGTGTCGAGTTAAAAAATTAAGTTTAACATTTCCTTCCATTCGAATTTCGCTGATAAAGTTTACCTATTCAGAGTAAACATAAAAGTGTAAAAGGAAAGAATCGAAAAAGCTCACCGACGCCCCATTTCCTGGCCAGGTTCCCCATTTACGACTAAGAGGTGAATAATTATTTTCTTGAGTGAATTGAAATTGTTTACGGTCTAGACGAGTAAGCTATAACCTGTCATATCATGTTGTGATCAAAGTAGATTTTTAATCGATTTACAACACGGCCCACTAGGACTGTTCTCTCAATTTTGTTTCAGTGTTGATAATATTTGGAAAACAAGCAAACAAATAAAAAAACAGCGAAGATGAAATAATTAAAAGTGAGTTTAAAGAAAGGATTTTTTCTTAAGGATCTTTTCAAAGCCTATCGCTTTGAACGAACAAAGAAATGAAGATGAAAAACGTTTACAATCCAAGTAACTGGGAGGAAGATAAGGAAGGCGTAGTGGGGTCTATTCCACCCATGCAAAGCAAACGATGACATTTTAGAATCTCATTTAAAGGTATTAAAGTAGGTTGTCAGAGCATTCACTTACCAGTGTAAGATTATACAAGTATCTATCTGGTGAGACTTGGCATCGCAAAAGTTGGAAATTCAGTGGTTTTCTTTGTCGTTTCCTTTTGCCCTTTCCTTTCGGATCTCGACAAATTGACGCCGCGGCAAGTGAACAGGTTGCAAACGAACGAGAGGTTTATATATAGGGCGTCGAGAACTGATTGAAAGTGCAATTATGATAGCCAATGACAATGTATTTAAAAGAAACTTGGAAAAAATGACAGTGGTGAAATTTTTAATGATTAGCCTTGATCATTTCCTGCTTTGCAAAACATCTGCCTGTCCAGTGAGAAAACAGGATACAAACTATGCGAGATGTTCAACTATAAAGGACGTTGTTAACAGCAAATATGATATGTTCCTTTTGTTTTTCTTACATGATGTATTGCACTTACAGTTCCAATAATCGATTTAAACATTGACAGTTTTGAGGAGATGCACTTTTTGAAGGCAATAGTCAACAAAGACACGAATATAGATCATTTTCATCACGGGGAAGACCAATGCAATACTTACCCTGAATAAATAAGGGGACGAATTTAATCATATTTAATTTTATTTTTAGACGCGCAATCAACGTTTGGCCAGGGTTGTCAGTGAAAAGGAGAATGACCTTCCATCAATCGGTCATGCATGTACTTAGGGGGGGTGTCACAGAGGTGTACACAGTGTAAAATATCCAGGGGTTCTGACGGTCAACGGGACAAAAAGTTAACTGTACAAAAGTGAAAAACAAGGGGGAAAAAAAGAAAAATTCCAGAAGAGACATAGTTTTGTCTACCGCCTAAACACCCATAAACCCGAAATAAAACTCCGTTTCCCTCGTCCAAGTTCCAACAAAAATCTGCGATGATTGTTTAATAAATTACAAAGATTACTATGAGCCACAAAACATTTCATGTCTTGCTTCGGGGAACCCTGTTCTGTCTCTTGCCCATGGGCCTGCCGAGGGTGTTGTTGCATGGAACGTGCAAAATTCAAGGAAATCGTATTGAAGCATTTCATGCATGAACATGTAAGCGTTACTGCTGTACTTTCGTATCTTTATTATAGCTTTTGCGTTGTGTCGATCTGTCACCATGTCCTTTTAAATAGTCTACGGACCAAACCCTACCCCCCCCCCATGTGAGTGACCCTTCAACGGAACTAGAGGGATGAGAAGACTTATGTAACACCATGGGAAACATAAGACTTGGCATCGGGTGCCCTACCGACGAAGTCAGGACTCTGTTCTGGAATTGGTATCCGTACTCATGCTTTCATTAGCCTACCATGCACGTGTGATGAAAAAAAATAGTATGGTACTTTATAGTTACAAGAACACTTCATTGTGATGCCTCTGTACATAGAACACATGGTGTTACATCAACGTGCAAAACGTAACGTCGTATTACGGATTCACAAGGTCTTGTAGACTAACGGAAGTAGTACACATAGCCTATATATTTTGGGGCAACTCCACCGACTATGGAGCTTGGTTACCCGGTGTTATGTGATGACGGACTTTATGAAAATTATCTATCTCTCGGTTAATTTTCATTCCAGGACAATGACACCCCCTCCCCACGCCTTACAAATAATGCACCTTCATATTTCATAAGCAAGCAAAAAAGTGTTCGGAGCAATATAAATGTTTTAATACAAGCCGGCAATGTTTGCATCTGTACCCGTTGTACCCACAGGTGATGGGGTCATGAAATGTCTCATCCAGATTGTTGGATTAAAATTAAAGCAGCAAATATTGTTTGGAACACTTATTTCTCGCCATGATGTCCATATATATCCATAACAATACAATGCTGACACGAACTAGGACGCTCACTTAGTTTTTCCATACTAACAAACTTTAATTACCGAGAAATTAAGGTATACACTCTATTCTAAGATGTCTTCCAAACAATTTACATCTTTCACATTCAACCACTGTTTCAAATTCAACCAATCACAGATGTGATGTTTATTCATGAGCAACGCTATAAATAGCGTCATTCACAGATAGTGTCATTCACAGATAATCCTTCGCCGCGTCGACATTAAACAAATGAATGCGCAATGCCTACAGCGCACTCGTAGTTATAGGAGCAAAACCGGTGAAAAACCATTGCTAAGTTGGAACGAACTTGTAAAGCATGTTTTTCAACGGCCTTGTATTTTCTAAACATATACTACATAGGTGGAGATTATGGCGACATTTTGACCGACATTGTTCCCAAACAGAAGATTTTGGCGATTATACTGTACCGTTTGAAACAGGAATTGACTTGATAACCTGATAGTCACCACAGTTTGTAAAGTGATGAGGTAGAGGTGAGTGTAGAGGTTAAGGTTGTGTAGAGCGGAAGTCGACAATAGTCATCTCATATAGAAGCACGTGACAAGACATTTAACTAAACTTTTGCCCCAAAAGTTTGTTTTTCAAAATAAAATTGTCCATCTTTTCAGTCCTAAAGGATCAAATCTCAAATTAAATGACCTGATTTGAATTTTATTTACCGCCCAGTTAAAAATCTCAGCATTACGTCACTAGTTATCAGTTTATAAAAAGAGAAACTGTTGCAGTGAGGACGCAACCGAGAGACATGGAATTATTTTGACAATGTGCAAATTGAAAAGGGGGTATGCATTAAACATTAAACAACATTAAAAAACATTAAACAACATGTGCATTAAACTCTAGTTTTAATAAAGAACCTCAAAATTACGTTTTTCGCCTTTCGATCTTAATCTTCTCACTGAAATTAGCAAGAATCTCATATCTTTGATTTTCCCTCCTCCCTGTCTCCACGAGTCCGTTCATTCACCGTTAAAGTCCACGTGACTCTTTGTATTTGCAGATGGAGTATTTGAGGAGCGTGGCCGATGTGTGGAGTGGTTGTAATTTGGGCAGCTACTGTAGCTACAAGCTGACAACTATACCTTCACATAGCATATCTGTACGCATACTGCACGCATCATAAATACTCCCCATAAAACTGACATTACAGTTGTGTATATAGATTGCAAAGTTTTTAAAATGCCGATTACAATCTTTATTGGATACCTAGGACTTCCTCATCGGTACCTCGGTGTCAGTCAACCACGCATATTATATTTCCGTTGTTAGTTTTGATGCTTTTCGTGCAACTTTCTTTTGTTTTAAATTTTATGAACTTCTCCTGCATGCAGTCATAAGGAAGTACAAAATACATTTAAAGTATTAGTGAATAAGAAAATATTTTGAGCTTTGTTCTCTCAACATCATAAAGTTAAAATCTTTGAATCAAACAGAAGGCCAATGTCCAAACAAACCACTTCTGTGAGTTTACTGCCGGCCACTATAAAGTCGGGAGTTTTTCAATCCAGGAAGTTTCTCTAATACAAAGGGGAGATGTCAAAATCACGATTCATATGATGGTTAGGTTTAGTTGAAGTTTAGAGGTTTTCACTAACATACCGTTATTCGAAACTATCCAGTGTAAAGATAAGTGTCAAATTGAGTTTTACTTAGAAAAGTAGAGACATTAAAAAAAAATGTAAGTCATCACTTTGGTATATTTCTCTAGCTTAGACATTCTAAAGGGCTAGAACCACGTTTTCTTTACGAGCGTTAGACACTATTCATCAAATACCATTAAGCCTTCGTCTTTCAAGAAAATAGTTTTTAATAGTATTCAACACCTTCATATACCCTCCCACGAAAAACAAAACAAGAAACAGAAAAAACACCACCCCCCCCAAAATAAAAACACGAGCATCAACACTGAACATACACAAAGAATATGCAAAGATGCGTGACAGGCTGAGTGTGAAAATGTTGTCGGCATGACGTTTTCAATAAGTTGAGCGTTGTTGGCACACTGGCAGCCTGGTGAAATGGGTCCGTGCTCAAACGCTCCACTGTATGGTCGCTGAATGCCCATTTACAAGGCAAAGTAACCCCAACCTTATCCTTACCCAAGTCCTAACAATAGCTTGCCTGCGTAGCGCCTCTTTTGCGGCTACCCTTACAAAGCTGGCTTGTCACTAGTTCTGTGACCAGATATGGTACGTCATGTTGTTTTTAAGCCCAAACAATTATTTAAGCAGAACTAAGAACATCTAACTCGTTTAAAAAATTACCAACATTTCTGAAGAGCATATCGACAAAATATAGTTAATATAGTTATAAAAAAAAGTTCCAGCGGAACTTTACATCGTCTCACGGGAGAATACTTTCGAAAATAATGCTGTATCATGACATAGAATCTAATCTTTTGAAACAAAAACCAATGCAACGCAATAAAAGTGCCACTGCATGCAAATCTGTGATCCAAGTGACCAGCAAAATTTGTCTCCAAAATTTAGCCTACTAATTAAGCAATAAACTGCTTCATACCTGTAAATGCCATCCAGACGAAAATTATTTTTCAAAATTGTGCACGTTTGTTGTACCAAATCGTGCATTCAGTTCTCCCCTTAGATCCACCCCTTCCCCTCCCCCCCCCCNNCCCCCATCACTGTGAAACCAGTTTGTCCCCTCTCAGACAAACGGAACAGCTAAAAGTGGTGTAGTACGCAAACGTACTTTTGCCTTCCAGCGCTCTGCTTCAAACCTTTATTACGTCAGTGCACGACCTTGTACGTAAATCTGGAAGATGAGATAGCAAACGCATTTTTTTTATTATTGAAAGGCAGAACAGAAAGCTGTCTTCCTTTTCTTTTTTTTAATCAGTATATTTTATTTCAGATCGTCTGAAGTCTTGGATGGTAATTATCTTAGATAAAAGAAAAACAGGAAAATTTCCATAATTGACTTCATCATTTCTGTTTGAGAAAACAAAACCTATCAGCATTTTCTTTGACCCTCGTTTTTTTTTGTTGTTAACTTCAGTGCTTTCCTATTCCAGGCACACAATTATTCATTTTCTGCGTGACCTTTCCTTTCAAAACTCCAACTGTTCGTTTGCAAGTCTTTCTCTTGGAATTGATGTATTTTGTGCAAGTAAAGTAATACTATCGCGCACTGTAAAGGATACACCTTAACAATTACGTTGGGCTATATTATGCTTTTAGTCAGTGTTGTGAATGGTACACATTAATCAAGCGTTGTTCATTTTACTAGCGGACACATCGAAATCAATGAGCACATACTTATATACCAACAACCACTTACACGCACATCTACACAGTGCGTTCTGCGCTGCAATCAAAATTGTGAAAATTCAACACATATTCTAAAATTTCTAATAGTTCACTTCACCTGCTCTTCGTGAAACGAATTTGACTGATTTTGGAGCTGAAAATAAATTTTGTAATGATAAATACCAAGTGAAGATATTAGAGAACCTACCGTACAGAATTCTGCATATTGCTCCCTCAATATCTGGAAGCAAAATTCAATTAAGTTTTACTGGTAATGATCCTTTGTTTCATTTAATAAAGTGAAGAAAATACGTCTTATCCTTTCTGCACATTATCTCTCTCGGTCTCCTTACGCTTACAAGGGCTTGCAACGTTAGGTTATTCTGACATAATGAAAAACATCACCATTGCTTAACACTAGGTTCCAGCTGTGCATGAGTGTATTTGAACATATTCGTACCTGCCATAGCAGTTTAACGTACTATATCAATTGATCCTGATTTATTAACTATATTAACTGTTGCATCAACAGAAGGTTATAAATGCCTTACTACACTACACGTACTACACCAATTCAACATGATTAAATAGAACAAGAAGCCTGTGTAAGTTTTTCGTATAGCTTTTATGCATGATGTTAGCTTTTATACATGACGAGAAAATACTGAGATTGCTTCTATCTATGTACAAAAAACATCTTAGGCAAAATAAGTAATCAGTGATTTTCCAATACGTTAGACTTCACACAAAAATGCCATTTTTCCAACTGATATTCAAAGCAATATCCTTTGTGCCATGCACCAAGATCACTTTCTTTGCCTTTTGTGAAAGTGAAAATGAAAAATGAGATTTAAAATTTCCTTTTCCTCTTCTAACAAGATGTAAACAAGTCCTAACAAATTGACTTTGACATACTCTTCGCAGCAGAATATCAAAAATAGAACTTGCTTTAATGATACACCAGGGAAATGTGATTTGTTGAACTCGCCTTATAAATAACCTCACACGACTGATTTTGTCACCCGTTAATTGGGTAACATCCCCATTGAAATGTGTAGCGGTTATCCACTGAAGATGAGGCCGGTAGGTAGTCAAAGTACAGCGACAATTATATTATGAGACAGACATTCGGAGTAACCTATAGCCTATACATAGTCATTCGTTTTCGTTAAAATATATCTTACTAACAACAAAAAAAAAGGCTAAAACAGAAGATTTATTCAAGAAAATTTCAGTTATTACGTTTTCTTATATAATCATAGTTTCGCAAGTTATCGCTGGTTCTACTTACCGTTTCGATTGGTCACATGCAAGACGCTGACACGATATCTTCCAAATAAATCATAAGTTGTTTGTATTTTCAGAGAACAGCCTTGGCTAATATTTTTCAAAATACCAGACTAACACTTAACTTCTTCGGCGCCAAAGGAGCGTAATCGTCAACAGCTTAATTATAGATTATAGTTCATCAGCTTGAGAAATGAGTTCACCCATACACAGCTTTATTGCTATATACGGTTCAGAATGAGTTACATATCTCAAAAAACAGTTGGAAAAAGTTTTGCCCAGGTTGATTACGTATGTTGTTTCTAAACTACTTATTGGGTATAAAAACTTTCGAAATGTGTCTAAAAATTTGTTGGGTAAAGCTCTACCCAGCCATGGGTGCCTCATAATCACCATGAGTGTTTTTAGCTTACAGTTTATCAGGAGGTATAGCCAATCGTTTTCAGAGTTACATATAAACACAGTGTTTGTGTGTTTGTTTATTCGTAAAGTTCCTTGTATACAATGCAGTTACATAAATTTGAATTTCTTGATTAAAACAAATAACTGTTAAATGAACGCAGTGTATTTTTCATTCGCATAGTTCCATGTTTATAATGTAGTTATATCAGTTTGAATTTCTTGATTAAAAAATACTAACTGTTCAATGCACTGTAAAGTCAGGTTTTACTCTTGCTAGAGAGTTACTCTTGGGTCGTCTGCAGGTTACAGCATTGAAGTAAGTAAAGATAACAACAAATGTAGCTCTGGTAAATTGGATACCATCACTAAACATAACATCGTCCGTAGATAAGGTATCGATAACTGCCCTTATTTTGTAATTCTAATAATGATGTAATACACAGGCTAAAATACCGAAAGAATGACCTTATCTTTGAACTGCGACAGATGATCTCAGCAGGCCAGTGTTATTAAAGGCTTAAATTGAGATTGCAGTATCTTTGCCTTTAAAAATCTAATAGCTATAGGTTATGTAATACAAACAGATTTCAAATAATGTGGTACTTTTCTGTCCTGCTATCAATCACAATGTGACCTATGCTTATTAGGGACGATACATCTGTGTGTTAGTAATGTTTTCTTCATGGGACTTTATGATTACACACCGCATATTGAACGATGCGTGTCAGTTTAACTGTACCGCATCTCACCTCATGGTCACCTCATACTTTGTGTGTCTCAAAATAAGAAAAAAATTGTATCGAAAAGCCGAGGGGGGTATGTGTTAAGAGCATCCTTGATTGGACGAAAAGATTGCTGAAATATAGGTGATTGTATGTTGACTGAAAGGGGTCATAGTTTGTCGGAATTTTAAACATTTCTCTCTAGTTCTTTCAACTTTTCATGTGAATCATATACAACAAAAGCCTTTTTTAAAGCCAATGCTTACCCCCTGGTTACCCTCACAGAATGAAGTGGTATTTACTTAATGAAACCTAAGTGGAGTCAATGCACGGATTATGGTTTGCAATCAAGTGTTACATTGAACAGGCTCGGTAGACTTCGCTTAATTGAGCCTATATGCACCCACAGCTGCTGGTTCCAAAAATCCTTCTTAATTAAATCAAATAGTTTCTCACATGAAAGCAGGACAGGCGATGACGTGTATGCTAGCTTTGGTGGATGTTAAACGTAGGTAACATTGCTCAGATAACAACCTTCAATTGATGACGAGGCGAGTATGTCATGTCTCATCAGATATTGATTGATTTGTGTTAATACAATCCCTACTGGATCTCATGCACGTCCTTACTCAACCGTGGAAGTTGACACTGTATCTCTATGGGTGTTATTTAACGATTCAGAAAATAAGTTGCGAGAAGACAATCGTGGGCTATCACCGTACAACAAAGTGACTGACCGACTTATGGAGGAACTGATGGACTGATTGAATGACGAACTGACAAACTGGCGAATTGACCCGCTTGCCTTGCAACGGTTTCCAACACACAAGACAATGCATTGCGTGAACTAACCATCGACCCAGCGTTCAAACGTCCTTACGAGAGGCCAAACTGACGTAACATTAGAACAATGCCAAAAAGGCCTGAAGAATCTGATGTACAGAGTACCCGTTCACAGTGTTCCAAAACAAATCTATGACTACCAGATCGACATATTCAGCGAATCCCTGAGGTCTTCTGCAAGTATCTGATTGGTTGTTGCAGACCAATACGCGGTCATTAACCCTGTCAACAAGACCGTATTAATCTAGAGGTAATCTAGGTCAATCTAAAGTCATAAGTTGACCTGAGTTGAGGTGAACTACGCCATAACAAATCCTTTCAAATCTAAGGCAGCATTTCGAATAAATCTGTAAATTGTTTATACTCCGAATATGATAATAGCAGGTTATTAGTCATCGATTAGGAACGTCGAATGAAAGTTGTATGGGTTAGTTGCAAAACCGTTTAATCTGAGTGTTGCCATGGGTTCATTAAACTTGTTTTCAAACGTCCCCGTTTAAATAAAACTTGGTGACGTTAGCAAAGGCTATAAAACAATTCCCCTGCGAACACCGAGGTCAATTAACCTCTTGGTCACTGATCCGAATACTGAGAATCATCTTCAGTAGAAAGTGCCCAAGTATCACCATCGTGGTAGGCTATATAACCTACCTTATGGCTTTAAGTAAAAAGGCGATTTTACGTATCTACCATCTGGGAGAAAAAAGATCCTGTTAGATGAGATGAGTGGTAACCTCAGATGAAGACAAGATATAAAGATGCAGCAACTAGTGGAACCGTATGTACTGACATAGGACAAGTTCACTCAATATTTCTATTGGCCGTTAGAACTCTTAACGGGGTCAGGAACTATGCACAGTTTCAGGAACTGACCCCCCCCCTCCCCTGAAGCGTTCAATAAGCACATATTTATTCAGTGTTACCATTGAAGAAGATGACACCATCTTTTAAATGTCAGGTACGATCTTAGTAAAGTTTACTCCCAAGTTAAGGTCTCCTTGACATTATATGTTATCTCATCATTTCACATAATTGATTTCTCATATTAAATGGAAATGGAAGGAATTGCCGTATTAATCGACAAGGACAAAATGGATCATTTAGAACTAACATCTTAGTCAGTCTTCTGTCTTAGTGCTAGTCAGTCTTCTGTTTCACTGTGTTGACATTGTAGGTTCTTGACACTACCGTCTAGTCCAATCAAATAGCTCTTAATGCGTCCTCACCCAGTTATTCTAACAACCAGCAGGGCACCAGTCATTAAAACGGTATAGCGATGCATTCGACGGTCTTACCAGACTCATGAATATCTTTGTTATATGTAGAAGGTTATTATAAACATGATGGCTTACATAATCTCGCTATGCTTTATTTTCGGTACCTTCCTTCACTTCACAATATGACTCAGTGGCTCTGATTACAACTTCTGTTGGTTCAATCACCATGGCAACGATCATAACGGTATCTCTTCACTTCGATGCCCCACTTTATCGTTCGCAGCTACAAGCATTCATGTAATGATAGAGCTTAATTGTAGGAGCTACACAAATATTGAAAATCCACCTCGAGATCCATAGTGGCTAAGTCACGAAGTGAGCTCCCATCTACACAGATTCAGTAGAGGCACCACAAATATGTGTATGTGTATGTTTACCTACACACACTAAAAAACTTAGCTCATCATCTCCACATACATGCACATATATATGCATATTACCTGCGACCCCGCCTTTGTTAGAACTACTTCGTGACCACACCCACATGGGCGCGATTCTAAATTTTAAAATGAATCCAATAACTCGGGTCACGATTAAAAAAAGGGGACGATTGCTGAACGTCCTGCCTCTACCCATACACGTAACGTAGACGAGTAACTTGCTAACTATGAGATTTCACAGTTAACGTAAACTTTTGCACACAAGACGTGAGTGCTATATGCCTATGACGATATCATATTTCACTTACTGGCTACTTGTTTCTCTAACTTCCTCTGCTTCAAATTGTTCTTTTGTTCTGGATTGTGGACA
>VJOZ01048476.1:246-14609 GCA_009801055.1 Stichopus horrens | reverse complement strand
GTTAACTGGTAAAGTCAGTGTTCAATAAAACTTGTTAAGTGCAGCAAATACGAACCCTCCATGCTACATACATCGTTTTCTTACAGGAAGTTCATGGTGCCTATATATAGATTAATCTTGTACCTAATAAATTTATGATTGCTACAAATACCATGTTGTTGCAGGTAATTAAGGCACACAAGCCATAATTTGGCATGCAACTGTGCACAGCTACACAACCATGACAATAAAGACATAGCACTTCTGGAGACATACAGTATGGCCCCTGACAATTCTCACAGTATTAGAAACTTTCAACAAAGTGAATCATAATGAAAGTTGCATTTTTCACTAGTTTCTTCCTTTTTTTTATCCTTATCCAAGATTTATCTTGCTCTTTCAAGGACTGTATCCTGGCTATCCACAGTCTTTCAGCATTGCCATGGCTGCATTTATGGTGTCTGTACAACTTACTTTGTAACGAATGTTTGGAGGAGTGCCCCCAAGAAAGGCCAACTTTAAGACCACAGTCAGGCCTTTACATATGACTCTGATGATGAAGAAAGACGTTGGAGGACTGTTCTTGTCTCTGGCGAGATGAAAACAGAAAAAGAAATGTGTCTTGGGATTCTCAGATCTGAAAGATCAAATAAAGAAGAATGTATGAAGTCTGCAACTCTCCATTCAAGCCACACAATGTCACACAATCTGTGATGATATGATAATCAAACATTTGTGATCAACCCTGCTGACTTAAAGGTCCTTAGACTTCACCAGAGTGATAAATTTCCCTGACTTAAGTGTAAGGTCAAGGACATCTGACAGGTAGTGACAGTACAGTCTGTGTCCTGAGGTGGGGTGCATGGGGGAGGGGTTAATTGGAAATAGGTCTTAGAGCAGACAGTAACTTCCCCTAATTCCCTCTACAAATTTTGTGAATACTTAAGATGCCCCCCTTGTTCAATAGTTTGTTCAAACCAAAAGGAAATAAAGACAAAGAATCTAATGTTCCTGATAAAACAAGAGATGAGACAACCGTTAGACAATTCTCAAAGTATTCATAGGACAACCATTCTCTTTACATATTAAATAGAAAACTTGATTATTTGGGGATGCTTGGGCCTCTTTTCCAGAGTTTCATTGAACTCCATCAGTAAGTGCCAAATCCAACAAATATGCCACCTCTCATAGTCAAGCTAATGTTCGCAGATACATGAGGAGTGTCAATTAAAATTATTGTGATTACGAAGGGGGAAAGCAACAAGCAAAAAAAGGTATCAAATATGAAAACAACTGGATCAAAGTCCAAATCTGTCCCAGTTTGGTGATTGAAAGAAAAACAAGAACTTACTCATAAGTGATATTTATATAGCTGTGGTTCTCCAGCAAGATAAAAGTAGCCCAGTCCGTCAGCAGTGCATTCAGTTCTTTCTGGGCTAGTTTGCATTGTACGTTAATAAATCTCCCACTGGAGTTGGGATGGTGGAGATGTTTAGGCAGTGGACTAACAGCAGAAAAAAAAATAGAACCAAGAAATAAGTGTGGAATACAGAGACACAAATACTCGGTTAAACAGATGATGTTCCTTTAAAGAGAAAAGGTACGATGCAAATGATTGAATACTTACAGGTCAGGCATTAG
Organism: Stichopus horrens; assembly: GCA_009801055.1. Lineage (NCBI taxonomy): Eukaryota > Metazoa > Echinodermata > Holothuroidea > Aspidochirotida > Stichopodidae > Stichopus > Stichopus horrens. The sequence continues at coordinate 12,989 of VJOZ01048476.1, read as the reverse complement.
CAACATCGCAATCCGATGAGTGTGAAGCCATCTCTGCCTGAAATAATGAAAGACTTCTACAGTTAGACGGTCTTCAACAGCATGGTCAATCAATAATTTAATTCCCATCAACAGCTAGTATTGTGTGGTATAACACAAGAATCTGTTCTGGGTCCAATCCTGTTTGCAGTTTACCTCCTTCCATTTGCATACAATATTAAATCATACAACCTCAACTACAATTTTTATGCCGATGTTACCCAGTTTCATATATCTCTTAAGCCAACTTTAGAGTACCTTTGCTCATACTCCAAGATTACTGAAAGATGCTTGAACCAAATTTGTGAATTTATGAATTATTCTATGCAGCAAACAACAGCAAAAGAGGTTTAGTTTTTTTCTTTTAGTTTTTTTTTTATCACTACAACAGCTTTAAAACAGGTTTCCCAATTGAACTGACAATTTGTTTTGAATCAAACCATTTTCAGTCTTGTGACAGAGTCTGTGATCTGTACCCTTTCAATGTCACCTTATGCGAGGTATGTTTATAAATCTGCTTATTTCCACCTGCAGAACATTTCCCAAATCTACAGACATCTACCTCGCTCTATTTTTATTCAGCTTGTCCACACTTTAATTTTCTCATCTGGACTATCTCACCCAAACTTGGACAAAAACTCACTGCCACAACTCCATCTTTTTAGTATCTGCTCCAAAACTTCAGATTTCTTTTATCTCAACATATTAAAGTGATACCTACAATTCATTCAAACACCAACTAAAAACTTACCTCTTCAAGTTATGTTTTATCCATAGTTACGTTATGCTGAATCCATAAATTGCATTAATGTAGAGNNGGGTACGTGCATGTTTTCCACATGCGTAGAAATGTATAACTGTACACACAGTTGCATATATCTGTCCTTCATTTCACATTTGTTGCTTAGCACCTTGAGCAGAAAACCATTTCTGGAGTTTGGCTCTTTATCAATGTATATAGTTAATTAAAACAAAAATATTCACAGAAATATCTGCCAGAGGCAGTCCTGAGGCAGTTCTTACTTTCAGATTTAAGCCTTCCTATCTGATTTTTGAGGGTCAATGTGACATATACGTTGGTACATCATCTTGCTCTGTTAAGGGATTTCAACTTACCACTGCTTTGGATCCATGAGGGCTATTCTTTTCCAAAATTCAGCAAACTGAGTCAGCGATTCATCGCTGAGGTGGAGAAGAAACACAAAGAGTTTGAGAAGCTGCACAAGTTAATATGACATATTTATCTTTGACTTGCATGCTTCTTGATTTTAGTCTAACTGTATAAATCTTGGCATACCTGTTACACATCTGTCAAACTCTGTTCCTATCTAATGTACACCATCAACCTTGTTCTAAGCCCTCTATCATTCAAGGGCACTTTAAGCTGTATTGCACTGATCATTTTATGGTCACAGTTTGTGGAACAACTGATTGCAAATAAACATTAAGTAAGGGACACAGTCTTAAGCACTGTTCACACAACAGCAATTTTGGATTGGTTTACTATCTGATTTTTTTTAGTTTTATTTCTATTCTGGTTGGAGGGGACTAATACTTTGCCACTCTATGTAAATATATGACTGTTACCACATGACTATGAATAAGAAAAATATATTAATTACTTTGTGACCTCACATCTACAGGTAACTTTTATCGGACTACCGGTACGCCCATAAAAGCTGTATATCCATGTGACGTCACAAAATAATGCGATTACATTTCATTTATATAGTCCTCTGATACACATCATATATTTACACACCTAGGGAAAGTTTAAGTTCACTCCAACCAGAGATTGAGAAGATTTTAAATGAAACTTAAAAAAAATCAGACAGTCATCGGATCTGAAATTGCTGTAGTGTGAACGCTCTTTAAACCTACTAAACCTGACTTGAATCCTGAATTCACGTAGCCAGGGGATTTGTTGGATTGTAAACTATGCTTTGTCTTCAATTTTCAACAGCTTGTGTGCTAGGCTTATTAATCAGCAAGTAAAACAGATCAAGGAACGACTTTTCCAGATACCTGTATGCTGTGCCAATCAACAGAGTATGGAGTCTATGATGAGCCCATATTGAACTCCAATTCAAGTTCCATCTTAGATTTTAGATAGATTCATTTTTGGCTTGTATTTATTTTACATAAGTTTGATGTACCAGAGGAGTACAAAATTTTTTCAAGTTCTGTTATAAGGCTAGCTAAGATTCATTCAAAAAAAGGAAAGGTACATGTCAGACACAGAAGCCTACATTATTTGTTGTTAATATATCCAGTCATCAGAGTAAATTACTTTTCCAAAAAGGTTTATGTAATAAGCTACCATACTCTCTACCAAGCACCTTCAACAGGCAGTAAAGAAAATTAGATCTGAAGAGAACCAGTGAACACCAACCTCTTAACATGCTGCTGGGCCAGTACTGGATTATCAGAGTTTGGTGGCATGTAAAAGAGAGGCATCCCTTTACTGGTACCCTCTGGTACCATATAGTAGGCAGGATTGGCAGCAAATGACTGCATGTGGACCAGCAGTCTATCTGTATCTCTGATACTACAGAAGAAAAAAAAATCAGAGCATATCTGTGATTGACAGTAACATAACAATAACTCCAATCTATTGTAAAAATATCTTTAAACTCTGTTTACCTCACAAATGAGATGAAAATAAAATTACATTCAAACATGTGTAAACTCTGCTTACCTCACAAACGAGATGAAAATAAAATTACATTCAAACATGTGGAGCAGTGAGGTAACAGAATAAATCTGTTAGAAAGAAAGGCCTGGATAAAAATAATGTCATAATTCATGAAGCTTTTGCAACTGCAAAAATTATGTACAAGTGATTCATTTGAAGAACTGCAAATTGGTAGATAATTACCTAAGTGCAAATAATGTGAATGCAAAAAGGTAGACTACAAAACTTTTCATCTTTGTGACAATATATTGCACCAATTTTACAGTGTATTTGTAAAGATGTTAGTTTGAGAGAAACAGCTTAAGTTTTCTCACATCAATTTTACCATTCCAGCTACTGGCGTTTCTTAATTATGGCGGTACTACTTAATTTGAAAAGAGATGGAACATTTACATTCAGACTGATGGTTTTACCTTCTTATCATTTGCCAGAAGTTCTTGATGACTCTGGTCTTGAAGATGCTTGTACCGGAGTTCTTCTTGTAGGTGCAGCTGATGTCATGGATGAAGTCATAGGTACCCTCCATCACCACTTCAATGTGAGTCACTTTCCTGTTGAAGTTATTTGAAAATTGTATCAAAACTTGAAGAAGTGTAAAATAGTTGTGAAAAGGAAACTTCCTGAATGTTTGGAAGATATCTGTAAATTTTATCAAATTTTGATAATTTGCCAAATAAGGAGGGGATCAATGAAAAAGGCAAAGCTGCAAATAAGCTATCAGCACTGAATAAGATAATTCATTCATCAAATCATCATTGTACACTTAATGTGTAATGGGACTGCATGTAGGATGAAAAAGAAGACAATTATCTAAACCGCATATGTGGTCCCAGTTCACTACCTGGTGGTGGGAAGAGGCCACTGTGCCTTGGCGACATACTCGATCTGACCCGAGTGGGTGCAGGGCAGCGTGAGACGAACCTCAATTACTCCCTTACCTAGAGGAAAACAACGCAAAACAAATAATAGATGTTACTACTGTAATATATCATAAAAATAAGGAAGACAATAAATAAGTGTTGAGTGTAACTTATAGCTATCAACTCCTAATGGGTTTGACATGGAGATGTTATTTTGGGACCATCTACTGCTATACAAACTCACCAGGTCAGTAGCAATACTGAAATCTTCAAGCTCAACTCAAGAAACAAAAAAAAACTGATTTCCTTATATCTTTAGGTTCATTTAAAATTCTCACTCACTTTTATGAACAGTAACTTGCTTAATGGTGTATCCTTCCCTGAGCCTGACTGCTAGAACTGTGAAGAGACCGGTCTGCAGGGCTTCCTCTCTGTGCTTGACCCTCTGCAGCGGTAGGTTAGGAAATCTCGGTTTTCGTAGACCGATAGACTTGACACCTCTGATGGTGGGGATATGATAACAACATTGAGGTGACTTTAAAGTGGTATAGTGTGTGATTTTTCAAACAACTCATTTAAAACGCTGACACATTTTACGCAGGTTGTTTTTATGTACATTGGGTGCCCATAAGTTGGATTGTCAATTCTGCCAGGAGAAGTAGCAGACCATGGGACCAGACATTCTAACCTGATAGTTTATCTGTTACCTGTGGGATTTCTTTACAAGAGTAAAAGGACTGTGACAAAGTCAATGAAAAGGATGTAACTATCCTCAAAAGAACAGTTTATGATTATTTAAAAACAGGACGTTGTCACGCCACAGCTACAAGTAATTTAACTTACTTTGTGACCGGCTCTGATTCCTTTTGGTGTGACACCATAGACTGCTGATAACCTAAAAACAAAAAGAAAGGTGCAGTTACAATAGATGGTTTAGCATCAATGAAGTGCATAGCATCAGTAAAGTGCATAGCATCAAAACATTGCATACCATCAATCAATGCACTGCATAGAAAAACATGCATTCTATTAAGTACTCCATGTTTGGGGATTTGTTTGACAATGCTTCTTACATCACATTACTTTTCCCTTTCCTGAGATACTGTAGTCAGTGTTCTCCTGAAAATGCTGGGGGTGGGATGGGTGGATACTGAACAAATTTACTACTCATAGATAACTGGTCTCACTTGCAGTGCAGTCATTCCCATTAGGCAGTGAATGTACTCTGATGACTTAATAAATGACTTGTGTTTATTACAATGCAATCAACTTTTTTGTTATTGGTGAGCAATTTTTGGCTTCTTAGATTGCAGAAACAAGGCCTGCGTCATTTCAGAGACCTTCGATGTTCACAAATCAAATAAATTCGATTAAAAGAAACCAAGAATATTGTTTGTACCTTTCAGGGGATTGAAGTCCTTCTGGAAGCTCCAGATGAGTAAAGCAGTCTGATAAATATTCATGTCCCGAGAATCATCCTCTGTCTGTAATGGAAACCAAAGTGGTCTCTGATGAGCGTGTTATAAATGACTACAGTATAACAATTATTAGGTGAATGTTTCCAGTAAGACTCATAGTTTGAAGCAGTAATCAGAGTCATTTCCTTCATGAAAATGAAATCTTTCCATTTTTTTTCTCTTAATTAGATATGATTACATGGCTAGATAAATCTTACACACCATACACATCCTCCATTTAAATAATTTAGATCATATTACTGTGCTGTGCAAAATTTGGCAGAGAACTATTACACAGAATTATTTCTACTTCTAAAAATCACATATGATGCAGTACATAGAGATGTTACAAGTAGTTTTTGTATACAATCAGTAACTTTTGTTTCACGTAATGACACTTTAATACATTGCAACATTACATATTAAATTGTGATGAGGGTTATTCTCCTGATAACAGGAACACAAATTACTGCTTTAAATGTAGGTTCGAAGTACCAACCATATACTACATCATCATATTATATCCGTTAACACTGAGCACAACACAAGGAAGATATGCTACTAACATTGATGACCCACAGTAAAACCAAACAACAATATACTTGAACAGGAAAAGAGTCTTGGATAAACATAATCGAAACTCACCACTTCAGGACATTGATCCAAGAATGAGCCTAACGTTGCTGCAGCTATAAACTGCATAATCTCTGTGTGAGGGATGTAACCAAAGGCACTGTGGGGCAGGAAGCCGTGACCAACCTGGATGAAGGAGCAGGCTATGGTGCTGTCACGTAACCGTGATAATACATGATTTAGTATCGGGTCTTCCCTGACGCCAATCACACCGTCTGTTATCACCACAATTCCTGACAAACAATAACATGCAAGTGCAGTTAATTATTTCCCATTTGCTTTTAAAGTATTTAAAGTGTGACAAGTTTTGTCCGCAAAATGAAAAACTCAGGAATTTCTACCTAGAAATGTGTTTTTTTTCAATCTCCCACAGGTTTACATTGCCTGAATCATTGTTATAAGGAGTATCTGAGTGAGAGACTTGAAGATATGTACGGCTAACATACTGCTAAGATAATTACAGTCACAAATCTTCCTCTGAAGATCTTCATCAATATTTATCATTTTTCAATTAGACTGTGTGACAAAAAGACAACTGCTTTATTACCTGCACTTGTGTTTGGTGGCAGCAACTGCAGAGCCAGTATCCCACACCAAAGCATGTTCATGAAACATGATTCTGGGAGAGCCATGTCTGGCTGTCGTGGTTCCCCTGACAGGTAGTTGTTTACCCCTTGAGCAGTCTCATTCACACCTAGGCATAAATAGAATTATGAAATGCACATGCAGACAGATGGATCAGTGGAATACAATGAGTCAATAGAAGAATGTGTCAATTTAAGATGTCAAATGGAAAACTGAGGGAGAGAATGAGAAGAAACATAATACTGGTAAGCTGCCAAGCCCACCATAATGGAAAAAAGATCTGTTTACACTTACAATTCCATGTTCAACCAAATGTGGTAAATCTGTATTGTTCTCCCCATTCCAAACCTGTTGTTCCTATCCCTTCCCCTGTTCAGTGGTAAACCTGTATTGTTCTCACTCATTCCCATTTAGTGATGAACCTATGTCACACACCCACCCATTCCCTGTTAATTGGAGAACATGTGTTCTTCCCCACCCATTCCACAATTTAGGGGTCAACACTTAATTGTTGCACCCAACCCATTACCCTGGCTACATCCCACCCATCACCCTGTACCCCATTACTACCCTGCTTAGTCGTGAACCTATGCTGTTCCCACCAACTTCCCAGTTAAGTGATAAACCTGTGTTCGTCCTACCCACTTTCCCATTTAGTGGTGCACCTGTGTTCTTCCCACCTATTTCCCTAGTCAGTGGTGATCTTGTGTTGTTCCCACCATTCTCTTATTTAGTGATGAACCTATCTTGTCCTCACCCATTCCCTTGTTAATTGGTGAACTCCACGTTTAGTGGTCAATGTGTGTTGTCCCCATCAATTACTGTGTTAAATGGTGAAACTTTGCTGTCCCCACTGATTTCCTCGTTCTGCGGTGAACATGTCGTCCCCACCCGTTTCCCTGTTTAGTGATGAACCTTAGTTGTGACAAACCATTCCCTGTTAACCTGCTACTGTACGTTCACAATTCTATACCATTTGTTTAACCTGTGGCATGGAATAATAATCTCACATAAGAACAAATAGATTTAAGGAAGTTTCCTCTCACTGTACTTGCATTCTAACTGTGTGTTTAATCAGTTTGCCTTTGAAGAGAATCAAGCTAGCAGCAAAATATCATGCTGGCTGACTTTAAATTAGATCATTTAACAACAGATTTGTCAAAATCATACCTGTTGATCAAATTTCATCAATACTCACAGTTAAACAATTTGTTCTCAAATTTTTCAATCTGCTGCTGAAGGATCTGCATTACATCATCCACAATCTCAGAGGTCACCAGAGCACCTTGAATGAGAACCTGAAGATGATGTATTGGTAGAAAAAAAAGAGAGACAACGACACCGACATTAATCACTCATTGTTTACATCATCTTTCCAAGCATTAGTGGCAAAACATACATGCAGGTACTGGTATATTTTAGAAGATGTTGAAAAAAAAGACGCACTGATATTTCTGAAGTATGTCAATGCTTTTCGACCCAATAGCATTGCTACCTTCTTCATGGCAAATATGCTAGGTCTTGGAGACATCATGTTGCATACAGTTTATTTCAAGTTTGCTCGATTATCATCTGTTCTTTTGGTAGTCGGTGTGTTACCTGTTGAGTGGTGAGAGCAGACACCGGTGTGTAAGCTATGACAGTGATGTATATCTTGGGAGAGAGGACCAATGAACTTCCAGGTACATGAAACTGGAGGAATGAAACAAACACATGAAGATATGTCCTGGTGTCTCTACAAAGACCTTAAAATACACATTCCACATTTGACAACTCATGGATATTTTCCTGGCATCTGTACCACCAGAGAGCCAAAATGTACATCTCACGATAAGCAACCTTACATGAACAATGTTAGCTAGCAGCAGAGAAAGAAAAACAGGTACAGAATCTTCAAGATGAGCCAGTTTGTCATTTGTTCACATACAGTAATATTTACTCGCTCTATTTCTGCATATTTTCAAATCACCATCTCTTCTTCACATTTGTACTGAACTAATTTATGCTTCCATCCCGGATAACTTCATCAACTCGCTTGTTGATGAAGAAAATGAAAGTATCTTACCCAAAAGACAAGCAAAGTTGGTTAGATATTATTCTTAAACCAATCCCAGTCTGCTCCTGTACAAATTTATTACATCATCTCGCTGCCATTATGTAAATAACATCTACTGTCTCTATGGTTCAGTTTAGTTTAACAATAAGTTCACTTTATAAATTATTTCTTTCAAAAAAAAAAAACATTTGGACATTTCAGGTTCTATATGAGAAGACATATTTATTACATTTGAATGCTTGAAAAACCACTGAGAATGGAAGGTTGCCAACTCACAGGCTTAATTAAACCTCTGAGGCAGTTCGACAAACATTCCAAGCTGTTCATAATGTTCACTTTGCCCAGCTGAATATCCTGCAAGAAAAGATCATAACAGTTCATAAAAGTTCATAACATGAAGTGTCAAGTTTTAAAACAGTCAACACATCCAATGTGATTCTTGTTACACCTTGAGCAATTTAATACTCTTAAATACTGCTTGTATGATATTAATAGAAATCACATGTACATAATGTAACCATCACTGTCACTCTAGAAAATTTATGTAATAAAAGACAGAGGACATCAAGTTATTCAATAGAAAAAAAAAATTGCTGCTAGTCTGTTTTGAACATCCTTTGCTCTGTGTTTATGTTCTTCATTTACCATTCAATACATTGAGACAGTTGGATCCCCTGCAGTCTGTGGAAAGGTATCAGTGTCTCAGAACTTTGCAAACAGTTGTCTAAACCAACCGTTGGCAAAAAGGAAAATCCAAGAATTTTGCACAGCATGTAACAGAAAAATAAACCTGAATTTGAAAACTTGATAGCCAATTTTGATGGCAGTATCTGGTGCTTTGTTGTGAATTTTCAAGACTACGACAAAAGATTACAAAAATACTAAGACGAAGTTGCTACAGACAAATACACCTAATGATTGAATACACACACAGGCAATCCCTCTGTAATGCACAACAAAGAATGTAATGGCACAATCTGCAAGTTAGAGATGGAATATCGTCAAAAATAATGTAACAGATCCATACTTTAAAAATACAGCTAAACTGATTTTAAAGGGCCTATCCTTTCCATCATGGAGCACAACATTATCAAATCTTGATTTTGGTTGGTACCATTTTGATTAAAGAATATATCAGCTTTGTCAATAAAAAGACTGGCTTACCACAGATGCCATGGAAGGACTAAAATCCAAGATGAAGACCATACGGTACCTCCTGGCTAAGAAGGATACATGAGAGCTAGGAAGGAGCTCATAGCTCAGAGGAGATGATGAATCATTGTCACCTTGGGATGATTCTTCTGTTTGTGGTAACACAGACAATACTTCCAACTCTTTGTCTGAATGAAACTTGGAATAATGAGAGTATACTCGTCAGAAAACAACCTCTTCAAACGTTAATATTATTATTGGTACAATTACACAGCACTGTTATGCTAATTACATGAATGCTTACTGGAGGTGTTGCAGCGGAAACTACTCAGCCATTTTCTGAGCAGGAAGCAGCACCTATAATCACTTCTTCTTACAATCATTTCTTCTTATGTATTTATCGTTTGATTCTTCTCTGCAACTTTTACTCCTTTTTTTGAGTGTGAGCAGTCTGGCAAAAACACAGGGAATATTTTCAACTTTGGAATATGTGTCAAATTCAGTTTATAATTTAATTTACAAAATATCAAGTAAACAGATACAACATAACATATTTTATACTAAACACATTTTTAATCTAGAATATGAAGAAACATCATGCAAATTAAATTTCACATGGCTAGCTCATTAACACTGCTTTAGCAGATCAATTGCATAGTTATTTCAACCATGAAATTTCAATGAAACTAATGAAAGTGATTAATGTGTTCCTCTGGATTGCCTGGAATTAAAATTTGAAGACTGATTATCNNACACAGTAAGTTCATGATTGGAATCAGAGAAAATGTTATGTGAAATCCAATTATGTCATTAAGCAATGATTCAAAGACATACACAAGGATTACATGTAGTGATATGTTTGCAAATTCTTTAAAAGGGTGAATCAAGATGCAATGTGCATGCCTGCAACAATGTAACATGATCAAATAATGTAAGTGTGAACAGAAGGGAAAAATTGTTTGGATTGCTTACTTTATTGCCCTTCCACACAAACAAATGGTATATTTCCCATTTCCCATAAAAAGAAAATGGAATAGGAATCGTCAGGATTATAAAAATATTTGTAATCGACAGTTTCCATGGTATCACCTTTGCCTTAGAAATGTACTTGGAACTTACTACTTCATTGTCACTCTTTGGACTGACCGACTTGTAAAGGTGATCAAAGAACCAAGCTGCCCTGGTATTTCGAGATATTCTGTACTCCTCCTTCATCAACAGGTATACCTTTGATGCTTCTGTCATCTGCATGCAAAACATTACAATGTCTGTTAATAGGACAATGTATGGGGATATGGTAGAAGATTGAGGGTTCCGACCACTGGTAAGGACTGTATCTCATGTGTTGGCCACGATTCAGTTGCGTGGGCTAAGAGCGTGCAAATGCACTTTGCACCTTAAAGTCAGAGAGACACAGTGTGAAAAATTCAGCTCTAGTCATCTCATACTGTTACAAAAAAAATTAGTCAATTAGCTACTGTATTATATTAACAAAATATACAAGTTTGTCCTACAGTTTAGCATACATTTCCTTACTCCTTCATGAAAAAAGTTGGAAAGGCACAGTTCATCAAAAGTGGTCCACATTACAGACTATGTTGCTTAAGATGCAGATACATAACGTTAAACAGTAATATAATTTGCTTGTAGTTCTCCATCTACCATTTGGACGTTTGATCAGCTACAATGATCTATGGTACAGAATGGGGAAATTGGGAATGTTCACACATTCTAGGCCTATAGTGTGTAAAATTGTAGACTGTATTCACAAAATTTGCAATCCAATATGAATCGAATCACTTGGAAAAATTTACAGTACATGTAAATCTACACGCTGTCATTCCACAAAGGTTACACCTCATGAGACTAAGTTTATTTCAAAGAAATAAATAAACCAGAATGACGTCAGGCTAACAACTCACATGATGAAAAAATGCAGAAGAACATAATACACACGATCCTTGCTCTGTAAAGAACAAATCTTCAAAATTTTTCATATACAGTTTAATGCATGTATGGCCAGAGCATTTGTTTGTTCAATAACTGATTTAGATCTTTTAGTAAAACAGACGTAAATGCACCTGTTTGATTTTCTTGAGGAAACATGATTGTTTTTAGGGAAAACTGTGTTCAAATGCTTACTTGTTTGTGAGTCACAGTTTATCATCCGTAATTTCCATTGGATTTGTGTCATAAAGTTTCATGAGAACACCTTTTCTGTACGAATAACAAACTTTGGGCTTCGCTTATTGTTCCCTGACGTGATCTGGTTAATTTATATTTCTATGCCCATGGTTGCTTTACGAATGTCAAATGTATCATTAGTGAGTGCTCAAGAAGCTGAAAGATTGATCTACAAAGATGAAAATCTCTTCATGAAATCAGGAGTAGTTTTAATAAAAACTGCAATTGTCAAGTCATGAACAGTTGTTTTCTATATAAACTTAAATCCCCAGCTCTGGGAGCTCCCTTTTCATACTGGGGCCCTTTTAGGCTCAGGTCATCCTAGCAGTTATCAGTGTTCTTGAAAAAGTAAAAAGGGATTCGGGCTGATGAAATATCTCGTTATTGGACAAATTTTTGGTTTCAAAGGAGTGATCGTACCCCTGAACAGATCAGGGAAGATAATTAGAACTTCCTTGGGTAAAATTGAAAAGTGGCAAAGTTCAGGAAAAGGCAAGAAATCGTGAGTTCTTTGGGCAAAGCTCTCACGTTGTGATCAGCGATCTCTCACACCTTGTCATATTACATGGGGTATGTAATAGTGCATACTTAACGGTAGAACGACCTGTGATTTTAAGAGACACCATGACATCTGCCATTAACTATGGGTAGGCCTAGTGGAATTTAGCCCTCAGTTGAAAAGGGTTGTGCATTATGTTACTCAACACCACAGCCCTTGCACAGGAAATTTTTCAGCCACTAAAGCTTTGCTACAAAATGCCATCAAATCAGCAAAAATGATTCATCCAGTACTTTTATTATGCACAACTTTTATGGAAGTACATATCGTAACTAGTAAGTAGTATAAGCTGCATAAAACTGTTTTTGGTGACCATTCAAAGAACAAAACAAAAATTCAGCATTATTCACTAACTCCAACGCTTGCAAATGTGGCTTACAATTGCATATACTGGCTTAGGCCTAGTCAGTATTAGGTTCATTGTTTTGAGTAGAAAATTCATCCACTTCCTCATCATATGTTGTTGGTAAAGAGCTTATGCACAAAGGTGACAGAGATCGTTTGTGTAAAGTTTAGTGTAAAGTAGCATAATTTGTACTAGTAG
>VJOZ01048418.1:0-18337 GCA_009801055.1 Stichopus horrens | reverse complement strand
ATGATTAATGCAGCCAATATTTCATGTCACACGACCTTGAATATGTTGTGTGAAGCCTTTAACTGGATAGTGTCATTGCTGAATTACCCACAAAGCAAAAACATTTTTAGTTACATTATACTTATCCTAATGTGCAATCCAGAACAGTCATTCTATTGGCAAGATTACATATGGTCAAGGCCAAGATTAAATATTTTTTGACATAATTTGCTACATCCACAGCTCCAGTCCAATAAAACATTTGAGCAGGGTCACGTGTGTGTTGTTCTTGGTTTATTTTTTCATATTTTCCTTTTTTTTTTTGGTGACAGGCATTCTCGCTCATTTTTTCTCTCTCTCACTTTCAACATTTTGTTCTTTTATGATATTTCCATTAATGATGAGGTTACTTTGCTTTCTATCAAGTTTCTCTCAAGTTTCTGTCTTTGTTACCAGATTATTACTCTAATGGGAAGCCAAATTTTACCTTTCATTTTGTAGAAATCATATTTTCAAAACTGGCCTACAACAATTTCCAGCTAGTATAATTTCTTTATTTGCAATTACTACGTGGGTACATTAACATAGATGCATCTTTTGGTTTGCTGGTATGTTCAGTAAAGTGGTTAAACTGTAAACATTAGTCAGTAGAGTTTAACTTTGACAAGGCTTAACTGAACAATGAAATACCAAACTAAAGGTGAAGTTTGTTTCATCAGATGAACGGGTTAAAACGTTAACTCGTTTTATGCCCACGTTTGCTCAAGGAGTCTCCTAAGACTGAGACTTGCTATGGATCTTTTCTGACTTGCAGTTGCTGTTAGCTCTGAGCAGAGACTTCACAGGATGTATCTCAGATTTTAGCTTTGAAAAACAAGAATTTGACCTCTGGCAGCCATATGCAGTGGAAGGATCCACATCCTGTTGCCAGGCACCTTCAGCAATCACCCCCATGCCACCCTCCTACATCGATGGTATCAGTTTTAATGGGTTTGGACACCTGCAGGTTTGTTTTCTCATTTTAGTTGAAAGGAGTATGTGAAGCAACCTTTGCTTTGGTGTACCAAATATTGTTTGAAATTTTTGCTTGATCCATTTCGTTTGTCAGGTAATATCAATTAAGTGGATTAAAAAGTTTGCATTAGATTAACAGGATGTGATTAGGGTACTTACACGTAGTGAAAGATAGGTTGGTGAATGATACTGTCGGCTGTTTTTCCTCTTACGTGTGACCATATTAGCATATCTGGCATTTTATGTCCTTTTTCAAATTGGATTGTAACATTACATGATGTGTACTTCATTGTCATATTAGTGCATATTGTATGGAAAATGTGAAGATTTTTTTTTTTGGGGGGGGGGAAATGGCATCAGTAAGCAATTAAGTCTGAGAAATTTGATCCTACCAATGTGGTGCTCTACATGCTGGTACCATTTTGTAGTATATGTGATCAGCAAAAATGTCTTTCCTACGTAATTTTCTCCTGCGTAACATTTCTTGCGACAGATGTGGCAGTACTATAGCAGATCAGATTAACAATACAGTTGTAATCTATCACATTAGTAGTACTCTATTCCATCGGACTGACAGAAAAATATCACAACAGACTGACAGTACTCTAGCACATCAGACTGACAGTACTCTATCACATCAGTCTGATGATATTCTGTCACAACAGACCAACAGTAGACCATCAGACTGACAGTCATTTATCACAACAGACTAACAGTACTCTGTCACTTCAAGCTGATGTTATTCTATCATTATTCTATCACATTATCAGACTGACAGTACTTTATCACATTGAACTGTTATGTCATTGAGTTGTATTGCGTACTTTTAACATTATTCACCCTTCATTCACCCCTTAGGTATAGATGATAGTTTACATTACTTAGTCTTGGTGAAAATTCGTCGCTTTAGAATTCCGACAGCTTTGAACCAATTATCAGTAGTTGCAACTTAGATCGTGTTTGACTCCTTCAGACTGTTCCCATTCTCTCACAGCTTCTGATGTCGGACTTCGAGATCGAGAATCAGAACATTTTCTCGCTTGAGTTCAGGACCTCCGTTTCCGAGGCCGTCTTGTTCATGGTCACCAGAGCAGATCTCATATCCTACATAGGTACGTTGTGTAACTTTTCTTTTGATGCTACGTGAATTATGATCGGGCAAATATTTGAGGTCGCAGCTCATATTGATTCCAGTTTGGATTGAATGTTCTCGTGATGTGTCAGAGTATCTCTCCTGTGTTTGTGCTCCTTTCGTAACTCATGTCAAGTCATCCATGGAGACTGTCATTTTACATTCCCACAGTTTTATGTAGCAGTGTCAAAGAAGGTAGCCTTTGACCAATCCCTGTGGACTGTTCTTTGATGTCCTGACTTCTCTCCATGCCCTTCTATGATCACTACGTTCCATTTTGCTTTTTCCCATTTTTATCTGTTCATGTCTCATCCCCTTCAGGTATATTCCTTGCAGAAGGTCAGGTGGTCTTCGAGATGAACACCGCAGGCAATGCCAGGTACACCATTCAGAGTTCCATGTCGTACAACGATGCCATGTGGCACAAGGTAAGAACCATGAAACCAACAGGGTGTTGTAAATGATGAAGGCTATCTGCACAGACCCTACTGATGTACACAGTGAATGAGGAGTATTGATTAAAAGCCTGAGGGGATTTTGCAGTGCAGCAAGTGATGAATTGCAATGTGGTTTTGTAACACATTTGAGACTTATAAGAAATTCTCCAATGGCACCTCTTGTGCCTTAAAATGATAAAAAACATGTTCCTAAGGCAATTTCCTGTCCATCTATTCCAGAAATATCTCCCAAAATTTGGAATATGTTAGGCATCTACTGAACGTATGTATGAGATTTTTACAAATGCTCGACAGAAGTTGTTTTGCATCATAAAAGGTTCACAGGGAATACAAAAAGTGCAAAAAGGGAAAACAGCGTTTATTGATCCTACATCACATGTAGATACCCTTGATGGCTGACAAATTTTCTGACTTTTGTTTCATGTCCCAACTTTCAAAGCAGTGTTTCAGAACTAAAGAAGTTTCCACAGGCAATTTGAGAATGTGTTAAGCTTTCTTTTTGGTGGAGAATCCCTGTGATTTAGTTACAGTCCTGCATTGATTAAGGACAGTGTGTACTAACAGCCTATGGGGAGGATGGTATGAACAAAAACATTTTAAATATTCTCAGGACTTGACAAATTGTTATCATGTATGAAAATTCAAGACTATAGAGGATGTTATCTTGTCTCTGACAGCTGTAGAAATATCTATCAGCAATTGAAAAGACGATGACTTTGTCTGCTTATTCATCATGCAAACATCTGAACACTTTTCTTTCCCCCCTATCCAGGTTCTCGTGAGTTACAATTCGACAAACTACAAGATGGAGCTGAGTCATGAAAATGGAACCATGCTAGAACTGTTTGAAAGGAGGACGCTCTACGCTCTGAGATTTCCCAATCTGAAAAATTCACCCAAAGTTTTTCTCGGCTCGGCTGACCCAGCAAACTTGGAAATGGCTGCGTAAGTCACCTACATTATGTTGTCACAATGTATCAGAATGTGAAACCCATGTCAGTTTCAAGAAAAGGTTGCCCGGAGTCCTGTCAACAGTGTGTTCCCTCTTTTCCTGCTTTCTTCTAGCTTTCTCTTAAGCTTCGAGAAACAAACTTCATTCCTGTTGCAAACATCAAATGTTTCTATTTTTACTTCCTGTCTGATCAGGGGAAAAAGGAACTGGTTTTGCATCATAATTTGTGACCCATGAAGACCTAGTTGCAATTCAGTTTCTTGAAACCTTTGCAGTAGTTGCAAAACGATATTTTCTCTGGAATTGCCTTCCGCTGAAGCCACGACTTCGCAGGTAATTTGCTCCGTGGGCCATACGTGCCGTACTGGCACACAGGCAGCTCCGTATCCATCGCAGCAGGTGTTGTATAAATTATGAAAAGGTTGTGATAATGCAGACTTGTTCCTGTAACATCTGCGAATCAAAATGGGTTGACTGCCAAGCAATTCAAACTCGATTAGCAAAGTCGCCGATCAATTCGTTCACAGTAGTTCGTTCACTGCAAATTGTGATGAACAACATTGTCCAATGATGTCTGACACTCCAGTGTGTTTTATCCTTCTTTTTGCATCTGTCGACAGGAGAGTACAAACTGCTCTTAGTTTTGCAGGCTGCATGAGAAACGTTCAGGTCGTCAACAGTTCCGCTGGAGCCGTAGAGACCATAGCAGTCAGTACAGATACAGCCCAGAGCCAGGAGGGCGTGGAGTTTACTGGATGTTTAGCGGAGGTCAGTGTTAGATCACAGCTCATTTCTGACTTGGTTTTCCCCCATTTTACAAAATTAAACTTAGATGGAGCACATCTGTCAAGGAGCCTACCACGTTAAGCAGAAAGCACAAAATTGTATGCATGTGTTTAACAATCCTAAAAACTCCTGCACGTAGACACACCTTTATAGGTTTTACAACCAGCTCAGATTAGAGAATTTATCGCTGTGTGGAAAGATTGAGGGTATATGTAACAGTGACAACGGTTAGTCTCACTGCAATTAGGAACGGCAGTGGAAAGATACACCTAGTGATCGAAAGACCAGAGTGGCAAGCCATGGTCTCCAGGATTCTTTGGTGATGATGATGATGATGATGATGATCACAACGACAATGATGATGAAAAGTATGTGACATATTCATGCAAAACTTGATATCTGTGAAAAATAATTCCATTTTTCTCATAAGGTCCCATCCTTAAAATTTCATCTTGGAATTTCTTTTCAGGTGACCCAAGGGTTTGGTTTCCGAGGAGACTTCGCCTACGCACAGTTAACGTTACCGGATCAGTTACGCTTCACACGTTTTCTGAGATTCTACTTCAAGACAACTAATCCAGACGGAATTCTGGCCTATTCTTATGACTCTCAGTCCTTTGTAAGATTTTTTTTTTTTTGGTGGTATAATTTCTCGATCCTTTCATAAAGGACTGCCTATTTTACAGATGTGCTTCATGTTAAGTTTTTACTCCAAAAGAGATTGATCTGTTTCACTGGAAGATTATTCCATCGTGTCAAATCAATTTTTTGCACAGAAAGTAGCATGACATGTTGAGTGAGTAAACCAACGAGTGAATGTGGTGGTGACTGGAGCACTCAATGGATGGTGGTTGAATTAACAGATGGATGGATAGACAAACAGACAAACTAACAAACAGGCAGTCACACAAGGAAATCTATGCTAAACTGATCATATCATTGAGCAAAGTTGCTCACAATCTGATGATTAGACTAATTATTAGGAGAAGACAGGGAAGTATACAGCGATGTTAGTTGTACTTACTTTGTCAAGTCACCACACACTTGTGGCCAAGTGTTACAAAGTATGGTTGCTGCTTCTTAGTACTGCTTTCAACAAAGTCCTGTTATGGTTATCAAACTATCAATTCTTTGCCGTCTCGCTGCAGAACAAACTGTTCTATGTCACTCTTTACCATGGCAACGTCTTTGTCCGTTACAACGTTGGCAACGGCCTGTCTGAACCACTTCAGACCAAGGGTCAAAAACTGAACACAGGTCAATGGCAGCTGGTCACCATACACTTCACTGCACTCAGGTATGTATGTTTATTTTGCATTGCCATTACTTAATGTTTTAAAATGAGCCGCCGTACTATGGAGTGGTTTGAATTCATCAATGCATAGTTTCATCTTCTCCCCCACCAGCATCCCAGATATGCTAACTTACCATCTCCTTCCCACAATGCACTACTCATGGGCTATCCCACCATGCCCTGTCTCACTCTCTGTTAAGTATGCTAGATTTGAAATAAGATTAACATTATTGGTCAAATTGTCACAGCCTGCACTTCAGCTTTGGGTAAATTTTCCCTCTAAAATATTTGATCATATGATGTGCATATTCTTTAGTTTTATGTTCATTGCAGAAACAACATTTGAGAAGGTGCTGAAGTAGTCCAAATGTTAATGTATTCACTTTTCAAAACTGATATTAATCCAGTTGAATCCCACATTGATTGCATTCGTTGTTACCATTTGCGTATTAATCAAACGATAGTGCCTGCTTGTGTACCGGAAGTAGACAGATTGTTGACTAGCAAGCTGTTTGTAACCTGATTGTAAAATGATGGTAGATTTGATTGTAATCTGATAGTGATTTCATTGTGCACTAATTATAAACTGATAATATATTGACTGATTGTAGATTAACTGGTAACTGATTGTAGACTGATTATGAACTAATTGTAAATTGATAGTAGACTGATAGTACACTGATTAAAGATTCATTGTAAAGTAATGATACACTTGATTGTAAACTGGTAGTGATTTGATTGTGCAGTAATTGTAAATTGATAATAGACTGACTTATAAAGTAGTAGTAGTCTGATAGTAAAATGATTGTAAGCTGACTGTAGATTGATAGCAAACTGGAAGTGGATTGATTGTACACTTATGCCAATTGACAGGGTATTAATAGTAATCAGCACAGCAGTGAAGTGATGCCCTGTCCAGAATAATGCAACATTTTGTTTTTAGATACTTGAAGTTTCATTGCAATGCTTTATCTATAGGATAGATATAATTCATCGATCCTTGTTCCAGTCAGTTTACCTGAGGACAGTTTGCACTTTGAGAAAGTTCATTTTTTCAGAACCAATGATATTTATTTGATAAAGTCAAATTGTTTCCTTTGCTATCAGTGTTTCTCTGAAGGTAAACAACCAGCCGACCGTCTACAGCAGCCGTCAGCTGGGTACCGACGGCATCCAGATCAACGGGCTGTCGAACAGTTATCTCTACATCGGCGGGGTCCCCGCCACCATACCGGTGCTGATAGGAGGAGAATTCCCCGTCAGAGAATCCCTCTCCGGGGACATGGACCAATTTACCGTCAACGATATGTGAGTGTTACTATCATTTCCCTTCAAAGCGATGTACCTTTCGATTGTATGATTATAGAGAGTAGTAGCTAGAGAAGAGGACCTGAAACACTTGAGATGCTGAAATACCAAATGTATGATGAGTCTGTCAGGTGTATGTGGTACAGATAGTTAAATACCTCCAAGGAAACCAGTGTATGACATATACTCATTTAACTACTGACAATTGAGTGATTTGGTTTTTACAGGGAGGGTGTCCCCCCATGACTTTGGTGATTTCTTCATTTCTCCTTCACAAACAGTTTATCTCATCACATATTGCGATTCATTGATTTATACTGTTTGTTTGCCACATAATCGTTTACGATGCCTCAGAAATGAATTGGTACGTTCTCTTCCGTCAGTCAACCAAACTTGAACGACCCTGACGTGGTCATCAGGTCAAATGGCTTGCTGTTGAATGGTGTCCCCCCAGAGGAGGCGGAACTTCCTCCCGTGCCATACCCCACTGATGCACCAGGACAGGGTACCCAGCCACCTCAGAGTTGTCAAACACCGGTGGAGGTTGTCCAATATCCGGATGTCTACAGATTTGGAGCTACAGCGGCTGATAGCTATTTGTCATTTAGACTGGAGCCATCTCAGTTGGTTTATTTCCAAGTCAGGTGAGATTGTAGTTATGCTTTATGTGCTATCATTTCATCGAAATTGAATACAAACACTCCATCTGTTGTAAATGAAGTCCATCTGAGAAGATCCTTTATTTCTTATGAAAACTATAAAAAACCTATAGTATCACAGACTGTGACCTATATTTGTTGTAAGCTGCATGCAAAGATCCACCTAATAATAAAACCTGTATTTTTATTTTTAACTATGAAGTGTAAATAAAAGACAGAGAAGAAAAGAAATGATACTATCTAGCTTTGTAGGTTTCTTTCAGACCTATTGTGTGAATTTCTTCAGAGTTTTCACTAGACATTCTTGGTACCCATTTTTAAGTATCAACCGATACTAATTTGATGACTAATTGTGCCTTGGTATTTAAAGATCTGCCCATATTTTGCTTACAAAAGCTTTTATTTGTTTGGGGAAATGGGCCTCTGTTTTAAAAATTTTCCCTTAACACAAGCCTTATTTTGTTTGCCCACTTGAATGACCATTCGACAAGTGACGACAACCTCCATTGCAATGGTGCATGAGCCAGCTTTGACACAGCCAGTGGGGAAATCACAGTTGCTCTTAAAGACAGTTCCTCAAACAAAAACACCGACTAGTTCAAATGTCTGTGTGTGCTCAGACAATTTTATGACAACCTTTGCACATTTAAAATACCATGGTCTCACTCATGTGACAGTAGGACATCCAGCTGTTCCAAACACCAATAGCAACATGATGATGTGGTCTCGCTAAAATAGTTATCAAACCATCTTCCATTGTCAATTACACATTTTTGTGGGTGGACAAGACGACTGTAGCATCCCCTGCCGTAATGTGAATTACACCTCGAGAGAACCTACCAGTGGGCATTTGTCATCTAATTGACTGTGTTATCTGAGTGGAATAGAATCACTGTGATGAGATAAAATTACCTGCAATGATGAGGTTGGTAACAAGATATGCCACACCTTTGTTGTCTTAGTGTGGTATGAAAAACAGGATTTTCAGTAGATTCAATGTAGCAGGCATCACTTACTGCTGGCAAAGAGGCCCTGTGTGATGACACAAAGATTTTTTTGTTAACAAATCATGATGTTCTCATCTCGTTAAAATAGTCATGAAACTCTCTGCCCTTGTCAGTTGTACATTTTTGTCTATGGGCACGACAACTAGGATTCCCTGCCGACACGAAAGACAGCTCCAGAAAATATTCCATGTCTCATTGACCGTGTTTTCATTTGTGGAGTGGTATAGAGTCACCACAAGGTGATAAAAATGACCAAAGATACGTGAGGATGATGATTCTACACCTTCCTTTGTTTATGTATGGCAAAAAAAAGAGGTTTTTAGCAGCTTCCATTTAACATGAAAAAGATGCTAAGAGTAACAAAATGAAGCCTTAAAGTAACTTGTAATACTTTTTTCCCCTGCTCACTTTTTGAAGACCAAACACTAAGGACAGTTTGAAGCAATTTATGGTTCAACACATTCTGTAAAATACAAGAATGTCCCAGAGAGTAACAGTAGACACAAATCAAGGAAGTAGCTTTAGTTTACACACACAACCATTATATAGCTTTCAAAAAACTGTTTTTTTTTTGTTTTCTGTTATCATACAGCTTTGTGATAACAGTTCAATTCAGGGCCTACGCACCTGACGGTATCCTGTACTACGGCGCCAACCAGATGGTCAACCCCACTGAATGGTTTTTGTTGATGATGAAAAGTGGACAGCTCTCCTTCAGCATGATGACAAGCTCTCGCAGTTTGGATGGACTCAACATCATAACCAAGGGCAAATATGACACCGGAAGGTGGTTTGAGGTCAGATTGATACTGTTGAATGGAATCTTTTAGTTTCAGTTTTTGAATTTTTTCCCCAAATTTATCTCTCCTTATATCAAATCATAGAAATGTCCATTTCTCAAGTTTCATTTACAGTTGCTCTGAGGAGGCTTTTCACATCGACGTGTGTCACAAAAGTGAAAACAACATCTGTGTCTGTCTAGACCTTTGAAAGAAAAGTAGGATACAGATACAATGCACAGAAGACATATAGGATATATGAGATTAATCACTAGTCATGACACTGCAGGATAGAACTAGTAGAGTATTGCACTGAAAGACGTATTAAATTATTTTTTCGAGGGAACTCTTTCCCCGCCATTTCTTAAGAATGTCCTAAATATCTGACACCAAAAAAACAAATGTCATACAGTCTTTACGCAGTAGGCCTTGTTCACAAGGAAAGGGTGTCTTTGATCTAACTTGATTAGATGATTTCAGATGCATCTGATTTCGTGTCTCGAGTGAGGTGGGAAGAGTGACGATGTGTTCGAGACATTTTCAAATTGAAAACTGTTAATTCTTGTTTTGAAAGTTACCAGGCATACCAAAGCTTGATTCATCTTTGGCATGACTTCTGTGTCTCGGTTGTTCCATTTGATGTCTCAGATGTTTCATTTAGTTTTTCAGATGTTTGATTTAACGTCCCAGATGTAGGTTTTGGTTTGATCGTACACGCCATTCGAGATCAGAACTACTCAATCCAACCTCTTAGTTATGTCATTTGACGTCAAAATTTTTTGTTGGATGCTGGATATCATTTCTCAGATTTTCCATTTAGTGTGTCAGACTTCCCATTTGATGTCTCAAACGCTGATATTTGCTATCAGTTTAATTGTATTTCTTGCTTATTTTCTTCCTTCTGGTCTCCGATTCCAGGTCTTGGTTCTGAGGATCAACGATTTTGTCGCAATCTTGGTGGACGAGACCGACGAGTACGTGGCCAATGGTCAGAGCGCGGCCAGCACGCTGTCACAGATCAACCTCCAAACAGATCTGTATGTGGGAGGGATCCCAGCTGGAGCAGCTAACGTGTTTGTTTCGTCATCGTTGGTGAGCACCTCTCCTTGATTCAGGTCACTGGAGTGAGGGGGTAGTCCTCATGTTTTATAAAAAGTTTTCTGAGTTGACTATGAAAGATGATTGAAATGTTGCAGAGGTAAAAGGAGAGAAAGAATTTGCTACACAAGGAGACCAAAACCATTGTAGCTCAGTGCAACAATATAGTTACTTATAAATGTGATTCGCTAAGATACATTCAAGATCCCAAGCAGAAAGCGATATCTGCTGGCGCTCTGTCAGGTGAGCAAAGTTATCTTACTAAATTCCAGTCACTGGAAGAGATGTCTTTCCTTACTTCAAGGCTGAATATCTTTGTATTTGAGAGACATTTCTATGACTGGTTTCCCCCTCATGTGTGTATGTTACACATGTAGCTTTGGATCGACCTGTTAACCAGCTGAATCACTCCGGTGAAACATCCTCTGACCAACTGTTTGCTCGCAGTCTTCAGCCACATTAGAAAGTAATGGTTTATATCTTATATGCCATTTGTTTAGTAAAATATTCCATGTTTTTGTTTTTTCTTTGTTCATCTTCTTGTCAGAATGGAAGCAGCTTCAATGGCTGCATCCGTAGGGTGGAGGTCAGCGGTAACTTTGCCAGGGATTTGGTTTTACCACTGAGGTGAGTACTTTGTAACTACCAGTAGTTGCATGTGTACATTGTAACAGGGTTAGAGAGTGGAACAGCTTCTAGTATGTTACTTGATAGAGAGCTGTCATGGTTCCCCATCTTCATACTGAGGTGTTGTGCTATATTCTGTATGGTTCATACTAATACAATTATTCCCATACTAACTCCATTACACCTCATACTGCCACTGTTACTACTAGCATTATCCTTAACACTGTCACCGTTTTCCCTCTTTCTCCGACCAATATTCCTCACAGTGCTACCATTACCCCTTACTGCCACCATTTCCCTCATATTGCCATTGTGACACCTACTGCCACCATGGTCCCTCATTAGCACCAGTATCACCTCTTAGTGCTACCATCATTATCCGTCATTCTATGATTACTATCCCTCTTGTTCTGCTAGCATTATCCTTCATACTGCCACTTATCTCCTTACTCCCACCATTAGCCCCATACTGCCACCAGTTTATTCACCACAATTACGATCCTTATCGCCAACGTTATCATCTTTTACCATTACCATTCTTCCCAACACTGTAAGATACTACATATATCTCACCATACCAATTATTTCCCAAATTCTCATACCTATCACCCACTCATTCTACCAACATACCCTGTACTGTCACAATTAAAACACTATCCTATTACCTGCCTGCCCCCTCATCCTGATAGTGCTATACTTAATTATGTAAATTGCATATAGTCTTTAAAGTAGAGTTGCTATGCATAAATTATAACATATTGTGTCGCTATGAGTAGTTGCTATACATTGGTAGCAATACAAACCATCATCTCATGTATTGTGCAGTGCAAGCGAATGAGTTTTTAATCTTTCAAGGGAGGGCCACTCTTTCCTTAGTTCTATTTCTAAATTCCATGATTTCCATTTTTCTTATCCATCTTTCAATAATGCTTCAGGGCATTCTCAGAGACAATTGCACTAAGTTGTATCATTGCCTGCTATTGTATGTGATAAAATTTTCTTTTGTCATTCCAGCTCACCCTCAGCAAGTAAAAGTGTTCAATTATGTGAACAGAACGACGTTGACATACTGAAGACGTACTTTGAAGGGAGTGGCTATCTACAGCTGTGTAAGTCTTGTTTATATGTGTGTCTGTTTCCTATGTCTCATTGATAAGGCTTTAAAATCAGAGCTTCTAATCGTTCCGGTATTGTTGCATTTTTTTCTGTATATTTTTATGACATTTTTTTAGGTAAAAGGTGTTTTACTCAGTAATCCCTTTATACTGCATTTGAAGGGAACATTTGTAAACTGAGTTGAAATAAGAAGTTAGAGCGAAAAAATTGTTTGGTGCAAACATGGTCAAACAAATTGCATGAATCAGCAATTCTTTTTTGTTTG
The DNA here is from genome assembly GCA_009801055.1 of Stichopus horrens. NCBI lineage: Eukaryota > Metazoa > Echinodermata > Holothuroidea > Aspidochirotida > Stichopodidae > Stichopus > Stichopus horrens. The sequence goes on along the minus strand of VJOZ01048418.1, from coordinate 5,863 downwards.
CAAGGTTTGTAGAGTACATTGGATTGGTTAGATCATACCTCTCTTGTGCATGTTAAATCATGTACATTATTAAATGAACATTTCACTTGTGAAATAAACTAAAAATATTTTCTTTGGCAATACAAGTTGAAGCAAAAGATAGCAGCTTCCCTTCAAGGAGCGGTTTAACATGTGTGCGTGAACAGTTTTAGAACTTTACGGAATAATGCTAATGGGAATTTAGTGCAGCAGAACTTGATAGTGCATCAAAGGGTTAGTCCTTCCTTTCCATTTTTTTTACATTGAGTGAATTTTAAGAGCATTAGTACATTTACTTCAATGACTGCATTAAATGCACAACCTCAAAATTGGTTTCTAAACTCGTTCGATCGTCATACTCTTTTCTCAGATGAAAATGTCGTCATTGCGGACAGTTTCTCGATGGAGATGGAGTTTGTGACCACCCAGAATGAGGCTCTTTTTGTCGTTATTCTCCAAAGCAAGACAGTTTTCCTTGCTCTCGATCTCTTTGATGGAGCGGTGAGACACTCTTTCCTTTTTTTTTTCAATTGAAACACAATTTCATAAAGCAAAAAACTTTGAAGAGCAAGTGAGAGTCTTTGTGTTAATAAGGTGGAAATAGGTTTGATATTATTAATATTCCTTGTACACAAACTTTGCTGTAATTACAGGACTTTTTTGGATGAGAAAAGTAACTCCGATTTTTTTCAAACTAAAATTATGGGAGTGGAACTTTCTTTTGAATGTCTCAATACTTAGTATCTTGTTGGTCATGAATAACTGTTGCAGATTAGACCTTGAAGACAGGTCATTGTAACAGTCGCACATAACGCATTAGGATGGTCCAAAAACTGCCGCAGAAAATAGTAGACCATCCAGAATTTGTAGTTATCTTTTATCAGTTGTCTTTGTTTCTGTTGCAGTTACGTGTGATAGTGAACTATGGCACAGAGCAGCCAGCGGTGGTGAGGTCCACTGGGCTGAGTGCCTACAGCATCTGCGATGGTAATCCTCACACCGTGTCATTCAGAACCACTGAGTCCTCGATCCTGATATCGATAGACGGGGGACCCAGCGATGAGACCAACATACCGGAGAAGTTGACCAACAGTATCACTGGTCCAATGTTCCTTGGAGGAATCATAGGTGAGCCTTAGAAACATAAAAAAAAAAAAATGAGGACTGCTCTAGTGAGGTTCTAGAAAAGTTTTGATTGGCAGTGTGGTTAGCTGTATGAAAAAGGATTTTTTGCAGAGCCTTGAAAGTACTTGAAAGTTCAAGTCTGTAAAAGTGCTTGAATTTTGTTGGTTTGCATCAGAGTGCTTGAAAAGTGCTTAGATTTTAGTGATTTGAAATATCACCATACACTTACTTAATTAGCATATGCAATACAAAGTAAGATCCAGACACTGTATTCTGCTTGTAGTTTGCTTGTATTTTCATCATAAAAAGTGATAAGATATTTTGGTGATAAATATTTACAGTGCATCATTTTTCCAATGTTAAGTTAAAATGTAATAAAAATGACATTTATGGGAAAATTAATTCCATAGTGTGATGAAAGTGAGACAATTTTAATTCTGCTGGTAACTGATTTATCTTCTTTACTTCTCGTATCTGCAGAGAGCAGAAAGTCTGACTTGACGACAGGTATCATCACCGATTCTTTTCAAGGTTGCATTTCGAACCTGATCTTGAACCAGCAACCACAAGATTTGAATACTCACTTCCAGAAGTCAGGTGTTAGAAGAGGATGCCCACTTGCCATCCCATGATGATAGTGTGGTTTTTGTCCTCAGCTTTGCTTTCTCTTGGTGCCTTATCCCTTTTTGCTGTGTATGCTGACAGCCTTATACTCTTTAAGCAATATTCATGACTGAATAGCATGAATGGCTTGCGTCCTCGCTACATATCAGTTTACGACGTATCAGTTTATCGGAGTCGATAGTAATTCAGTATTTCAAATTTAAACTTCTGTTTTAAATAGTGATAGTAATTTGGGATTGAATAAAGCTGAGGACAGGCTGTAGTGCCTGTTTTCTATTGAGGATGTTGCAGCAGTTCATGGAAAGTGTAAAACTTGTTTCAAAACAGTTTCTCAGTGTATAAATTATTCACTGTTGTGCAGTTATCGCCGTCTTTATATGAAACTTTAATCATGTTGTCAATTATGCTTCACAGAGTTGTAGAATCAAGCCCAAACAATTGTGGTAACACATTCAAGCAATGATATTACCACAAAAAAAACTAGAACAAGTAAATGATTTTGATAGTTATAATGTTATTTGTCATATCATGTCCTAAGAAAATCAGTCGTAATTCTTTATTGCTATAGAGTACTTTTTGCAGTATATAGCAAGCTGTTAACAGATCCATCCCGGAGGAGCTCTTGACACTTGCCTCCCTCCATCAATAACATTTGTAAGTTCACTGTAGCTTGTAGGTATTACCTCATTTACTTGATGAATGCTGGATTTACCAACTATGGTTTTTGTTCTTGCCCAGCTGCCTGTTGAGTTGTAATTAGCAACTTCTAATGAGTTTGCCACCTCTCATGAAAGCCAGTGACACATCTGAAATTTGTTGTAGCTTCAGAAGTTTTGTAGTATTATGATAATCTTACAAAAAGAAGAACAAGTCAATGGTTCTCATTTTCCAAAATTATTCTGTAACATACTCCTGCTTTTAAAACTTTGACAAGGTGTTTTTTTAGCTTTGCCATTGTATGACAAAATTGCCTCATGAGAGTCATAATATGTAGCAATGTCTTGTGTGCGTTCTTAGAAAATGATAAGGGATGCTGCATGCATTGTGTGACTTGCAGTAGATGTCTTTATTTCTTGTATTAGCATCCAGAAAGCAGTGATCAGCAGAAATCTGTAGATATGTGATTCAACAATGCCTTCTATAGAGAACTGAGACAGTTAAAAGATAACCTTAGCCTCCAACATGCATGCCAACGTTCATGGTAACAATGCTTAAATGTACCTCTGAAAAGTGAAACCCTTTTTCTTTGCATAGTCTATTAAAATTATGCCATTTGCCATGTGCCTTTCCTTATGCCTTGTATTTCAAAACTAGATGACTATGGCACCTTGATATATTAAAACCTTTTCTATTTGTCTTATTCGAGCAATGAATCTTCATTTTTATTAAAGTTAAGCCACAGACTTTGACACCTTGTCTTTAATCTCTCTTCTATGTTATGCAGATTTGAAATAATAAAACCAGAACTCCTTCCACATATTGTCTTAGTCAATCATCTTGTATCATGTGTCAATATCTGTCAGCCAGTATGGGATTCCTATTTTAATCTCCAATTTAACGTTTCTGCGTGACTTCTTGACATATTGTTGTTTGTCATAAGGAAATAAGAGGGGGAGGGGTCACGTCACCCTAATATCAGTGATGGTCCTTGCCCTGTCCATTTCAAACACCGATTGTATCTGCCTCTCCTTGGATGAGGCATCTGCGGCCACTTTGGGTGTCGTTTTGCGGTGCTGGCCACTTCGTAACAACTTCTTACATATTATGATGAAGGCATCGACAAGGAACTCTCCAAATTCGAACCACGTAATGACAGAGAAACCGATCCACAAGCCTATTTGTCCACCGATGTCGCTGAGGCAGTCTAATCCCTGTAGGAAAAAAGCCAAAATCAATCAGAGAAGAATAAAAAAAATATGTCATGAAAAAGAAAACCTGAAGGTAATTTTTTTAAAGCAATTAAAAAAAACTATCAAACAAGAGATCAGGTTTAAAAACTAATAAGGAATACACTATCATCTGGTCCTCATTTAGAATTGAAGATTTTGCATAGCAAGCAAATACTTGTCTCTACAGCCTATGTTACCCTCTCCTTATTATCACTGCAAAATCAGTTTAGCCGTCCCCCCCCCCAAAAAAAAGGACCTGCAGCCGGTGGTGATAGGGGCTTCGTCAAATGAAACCGAAAATCATACGTCACACCAGGTGAGGGTTCTTATGAGAACTCTAACATTTTACTCACCGTATAGGCCGGAGATTGTTCGATAGATTCGTAGTTCAAATGTTCAAAGTAAACGTGCAACTTCAGCACATTTTTCCTGCAAGAGAAGTCAAAGTATAAGTTATCAGTCCGATGATTTACCACTGGTCTATATGATAGGAAAACAGACGCACTGTCTTATGATATTCCGGGAAACGAAATATTTACAAAGTATTTACAGATTTTCTGTGTTTCGAAAAAGCCATTACAATCCACCAGAAAACCATTTCACCTAAAAGACCGTCTTACTAGAATTCGCATGAGCCTATATTGTACTGAATAATGCTATAAAGTTAAGATAATTACCAAAATTCAACTACCATCAGGCGCGGATCCAGCCTGATTTAGAGAAACGAGGGGTAGGGAACGAACGCACCGTGGGCCGACGAGCGAACGCCGGGGCGCGAATCCACGGTGGGGGGATTTAGAGGTCCTCTTAAACTACAGTAATTGAATTCTAGAAGCAATTTCCCACTTTCTACTTGGAAAAAAACAATCGCCGGTCATGTAAAAAGTCGGGAGTACGTGGACCTAACACCTAAATCCGTGCCTGATTATTTCATCCATTTAACTTGTTATGAATAATCAATACGCAATCTGAATGTTCCCAATAAGGGATTATTTAGTGGCACAATGCTTCGTGCCAACTATTCTTTGTTGAGTTTGTATATTCCTCTTACTGATGTCTGCAATGCCTTCACTTAAGATTTTCTTTGGTCACGGTTTAAACGCAGGACAAGCCTACACGCACCTTCTGTGGCTTGATTGCTAAATGACAATGTTTTACTTGATCTAAAGTCTTCTGTTCGTCTCATCATCACCATAACCTATATAAAACACTGGATGAACTATACGTTTTAGCCCAGACACGACTTTTCATGCCCCGGCACATCTAGGCCATATGCTTTAACCTAAGAACTGGCTTAGGCCTACGTCGTCTCTGAGATTTCAGCATAGACAGCTGCACGTAAACGGAATGACACCACAATCGATATTTGGAAAGTTGGATTGCCACTAAAGATGAAAACACTTGTCCAATTCCTCTGGAGCAAATATTGACAACCTAACCCTGACTCTTCGTCGGGGCTGATTAACCTTAATCTAAAATTCGATAATTTCTGGAGGAAGTGGTGAGTTTTTTTTATCCATTTTGACCTTTAGTAAGGTTTTTTTTTTGTTCCTTTGTCTTGTTTCTGTCTTTCTTTTTATGGACTGACTCCTGTCTACATTTATTTCGATCCTCAGTCGTTTTGTTCAATCACTCACTAAATTAGTGCAATTAAAACTCTAAGTGTTGCGCTCAGTGTTTCCCTGTAATACGAACAATGACATCAATGAATTGTTTGCCCTTGCTTTAGTGTTGGCATAGTTACGTGGCATATGGTGTCCATTCCTAAAGGTATAATTATTCATTCCTAAAGGTTTAATTACTCCTGATTCGTTCTCCTAAATGAGTATGTTACCTATATATATGTATATATATATTAGTCAATGTATGTCTGGTATACGTACTCAATGAAATCTTCGTCTTCTCCAATAATCTCCCTCAATGTCCTCGATATTTCACTCAGTTGAGATGCAATGGTGGACTAAAAATTACAAATAAGCAACATGAGAAAGCATGATTGATGTTATCATTACTAAGCCTTGTTTACAAAAAAAGGCAATGCCAAAAGGTTTTCTTCTTTTCTTCACACCATGCCGAGATCTCTCACCGAATCACATTGAAGTAAGAAGCCAGAATGTACTACACAAGTGTATGTATAATATTACGAGCAGGGGCAGCAGAAAGGGGGGGCATGCACCCAGTCAGAGCCTCCCCCGTCCCCCCCCCCC
>VJOZ01048403.1:0-17607 GCA_009801055.1 Stichopus horrens | reverse complement strand
AGACACTCTGGTCAAAATCAACTACATTAAACTACCACTGACTTTATAAAAAGGAAAGGGGCAGAAGGAAAACTGATTGTTTGATTTTGTTTGATTTGGATATTCTTATGTGGTATGTATTGCTACATATTCACAATTCATTTGAACAATACTACTGTAGTACAGTCACTACTTAATCAAGTCAAACGATACCTTACCCAATGACGAACAGCAAAATGAAACAATTTCTGTAATAAACTTAACAACAGAAGAGAACATTGGAAAATTAGAGAAAATGTCAAAACCAAAGAAACTACAAGATGTCCCAGAGTCTTTACAATATTTATGAAGCATTTACTTTTAACTGTTGGCTGTACCTGGCTTCTGTCAATGGCTGTGACAACCAACGTGCTAGTTCTCGTTTGCCAAAGTTGGTCCTAGTGTGGTCTATGACCCAGAGAAGAGATCCCCTCATTTGACCATCAACCTGCATCAGCAGCAGTAGAGATGTATGATACTTTAATACATGTCAATGCCAGATAATCATCTCATGAAGATAGTTTTATGCACCATTTATGATGACACAATCATGTGGACAGAATCCTACTTTCAGCAATTTTCTAAAATGAAAAAATAATTTCTGCTGATTGTTCAAATATTCCTTAGAACTTCTTTTGTAAACCATTCTTAAAATAATTGATGTTCATAATGTTGAGTGAATGCAGCATGTTTACTCTTATATTGTTAGCAGGGAACAGTGATCAGGGTTCAAACAGCACTTTGTGAGAAATCATTGCAAACTTGCCAATCATCTCACTGACTGCATTTTCACTTTCGAATCTATTATCAGTGTAATGTTTATCAGATTTGCAAACAATTTAAAATGCCACTCTGCATTACAATATATTTTTTATAAAGACATATTGACCGTACATGATGCTCATCACTTGTATATTGTCATAATTATGTTTTCCTTATTTATTTCCCATCTACACCATAACAAAAATTGAAGCAGTATTTCTGATATCAAACTTGTTCCTTCAGAGAATATGCAAAGAGGCTCTTTTACAAAATGTCTGAGATTACCGACTACTTTGAGCCTGAAAAAACGCATTGAGCCTGATAATCTGTTTGAGGGTAATGGACAGCATTAAGCCTAACAAAGTGCTGTGAACCTGATGAAATGTTTTGAAGCTAACGATCAAGAGTGAGATTTATGATCTCCATTGACATTAACAATCTAAATTCAGAAATACTCTGAGTGATGACCTGTAACTCAGATGAGCAAACTTGCTCTTCTGTGGTTGTCCTCCAGTTACTAGCATGACAAATGCTATAGAAGCAGCAGAGCAGTTTGACCATCAAAAATATATTTCACAAATGATAAAAACTAGTAACTTTTGAGTTACACTCTGGACCTTCATATGATAAGGTTATTTGGTTTAGTTTTCTATGACAATCAAAGATTATAACNNTATTCTGAAAATCTTTCGCACAACTGAAGCAACATTGATACTGTAATTAACAATTAATACCACTTAATAGAAATCTGTGACAAGACACTTTTGGCATAGTGTGTTAGCCATTGGCAACCTATGGCAATAACAATGCAAACCTCCTCCCATTTTTAGCAACTGTAAGAATGAAATAATGATCAATCAGGTAGAATTAGAAATATTGGCATGCAATGCCTTCCTTCACACACGTCACAAAATAAACGATATCAACCCATTGAACCTCTATAGAGCTTCAGAATTAGATATGATGGAAAGATATCTTAATTTCTTCTTGATGCAGAGAAAAGTTACAACAGGACCCATGTGAGCCTAACCACAAATTCAGAATACAGACAATGGGCTGGCTACAATTGTAATTAAAATTTCATATTTTTAAAATTTTTGTTGCAAGCTTAGTAGCATACTCACCTGATTAGAAAAAATTTCAAGGTTTTGCATTACACAGGCATTAAGAACCATACATCGTTTGGATTGGGAGAAAGATCTCAGGTTACTGAAAACAAAGAGAGAAGCAAGACAATGTCTGAACATCTAATGTTACCTGTTGACACTTTCACAACAAGGAAGAAGAGTTGCCAATCACCATGCTAACATTTTCTAAAAAGGAATTACCATGCAAATGGTGTCACTAAACATATTCTTTCAAAATGAACCAGAAGATACATGATACAAGTTATGTGCAAAACGTACGTTGTCTGTCTAATAATTCTGTCCAACTTGAATCCTTTTAAGTACTTTATCAGAGCAGCCAAGCAACACAGGACAAGAACCGGAAGGCGCAGCATTTCCTGTAAGTTCTCGTTACCTGTAACCAGCGACAAAAGAGAATGGTTATATTCTCAACAAAGCTAGCATAAGTCAACTTTTATCTAATCAGTTGTACTGTTTAATGTACTAACAAAGAAATTGACAACACTAACAAAATAGCTATTAAAATGATGCAGAGAAATTTATTTTTGAATGAACTTTGGACTACTAAACGACATGAAAAATATGCTGTTTTCTAACTTTGTGAGTGAAAGAATTACATACTCCCCATCAATGCTATAAAGCATCTCACAGACACTCTTTATGTAATTGTCTATGTAGAAACATCAAAGACTGTATGACACATTAAACTACAAGCCTACACATACATATGTGACCATGTGAATGTATGGAAGGCTTGAACATGGGTGAGGATATTCATCACTACCAAAGACAACTGGCCCCATCTCAATCTTATAACATGGTATAAGGGTAAAACTCTGTGATACAGTATGCATTCTTTAAGGTGGTATTTTAGTGGTCAGAATGAAACTGAGTTTAAGAAGGCCATGGAATGTCTTGGCAAATATCCATATAATGATTCATCCATGTGACCTAATTAATAGACTTGCATCAAGAGCCGGGAATCACTCGACAATTTTTAACTATGATACGGATACGATCAGCTGGAGTAGAAGAATGACTGCATGAATTCTCTTTAAAATGTACACTAAAGGGCACACATGATGAAAACACATCTCACATCACAGTATGGCACCATATTCTAATGTTAATGTTTGAATATTGAAAGGAACAATCTTTGTAACAACATTGCCCAGTGGTTTGAGACCAATAATCAGAGACTCAAAAGCAAATACCGAGGTCATGGAGTAAAAACCGATTGCTTGCTGCTCAATGAAGGTGGCCGAATATCAACCTACTATCCATAAGTAGGTATTTTAAAGAATACTTTTTGGCTCATACATAAACACAGGAAAATTAAAAAGAGATATTAACCCACAAGTACTTTAAAATGAGTCTCAAGCTTGTTCAATGATAAGTGCCCCAAAAATGTTTTCCTACTGAAAGAGCTCTACAAAAAAAAAACAAGAGAAGCAGTGTTTATAGATTCACTTTCACTTTAAACATTATTTTGATTTCTTATTTAAAGGGTACATAGTCTAAATATCAGAGCAGCACTATTACCAGTTAAAATACTCAACAAAAGTCTGTTTGACTGTTAGCTATCTAGAGAAACTTGATTTGCTGAACTTTTACAACCAATGCAAGAGAAAGCTTTGTTATCTACGTATATGCCAGAGTCGTTTCTGCTCTTCAGGTGAAGAGAGAGTCTGTCAAATTTAATAACATTTTTTGGCAAGAAAAATAATTCCACCTGCCCAGCATTGTCACCACATTCACCCCAAACAGAGTCTTTCCAATATTGCAACTACTGATGTTGTCAGAGGACAAATACACAAATGAAGAGCTACTGAATAAACATGAAGACCAAGCAGCATCATCTACACGAAGAGTTGGCTTCATTCAGGAGTTACAGGGTGAATCCTGACAATCTGTTGGAATTGTTTTTATACCCATTTTTTTTTGTTGAGATATATAGCTCTTCAGAGTTTGATAAACTGCTACACAGATGATGTGGAGTATTGCACAGTGTCAGTATTTTCTTGATGAGCCTATATATATAATGCTATAATAACTTGCTACATGGATGCAGATGCTTCCAAAATGAAACCTTCTGGGCATACGTCCTAGAAATGAAGGTTAAGTTAACAAAGGACAACATATTAGTCATATCATGACAGTACCTCCTACTTTGATGTAAAATGATCGATGTCTGATGGATGTTGATGACTATTATGGATATTTTGAATGTTTTTAACCATTAATTTGGTCATCTATAAAATGAAGGAAATGGGGGGATGAAAGGCAAACTGGGTGGTAGGGGTGGAAAGCAAAGTGTGTGAAAGAGAAATGGTTCCTGGGAGATGAAAAACAGCAGAACCAATACCACAAGTTCCATGTATCCTACTTCCACTTGATCATATGATCCAACAGGATACATTCACTAGACAATGAATTAAGGCTTTTGAAAGCATTCATTACTGTGAACAAATACATATCCCAATACTCACTTTGACACTCAACAAAGAAAGATGAAACTTCTTCGAATGCTCTCTTCTTGTCAAAATGTTCGTGCGGACTCCTTTCTATTCGTATCCTACGTGGATCACTGACACTACATGCAAAGAAAGATGAGGTAAGAAGGATACATTGTATGCAAGGATGGTGACATATTGTATTAATGTAGACTCACTCTCGACTGAAGACAGACATATAGTATCTTACAGACAGACACAATCCACTAAAGACAAAACTGCCCATGGACTAAAAACAACAATACTACCCAATAGGTCTATATAAACCTTGAAGTCACAATAAGAGATAGTGAAGTGACATTCGATATAACTCCTACAATCAAGTGCAAGCATCTTCTAAGATATGAAAGAATATGCCTACAAGATTCTTCAACACTGGATAAAACTGTGAGAAGGAAATGAAAATGTTTGGCAGCTGCTCTCCACATTCCTATATTTCCACTGAATAATAAAGAAACCTTTGTCTACTAGGAGGAAAAACTGCAGTTGACTTTATGTGGCATCAGGGATGATAATATGATCACCATTCCTTTATTAACTTCATTATTCTATGTACTATAACAGCAGCAAGACACCTTTATGATAGTAATTCATATGGATATAGTAAAGCTATGTTATCCATCCCCTTCCTCACCCCCCAAAAAAAAAGATATTAAAAAAATACAATCAAGAAACAACATAGTGATGAAAAACAATGTAAAATAAGGAAATGAATATTTGTTCCTTCCTCTGTAATTCCTAAAAGGTAAATGAATCCAGCAACAGATAGAGTCGTGATGTATTCATTGGTTTGCTTTATTTATGCTTCCACATCCCTCCAGGTTTGAGTTGAGGTAAGATGACTGATAGGAGGTTGCCATGAAAACATCATCCCTGGGGCTTTGCAGATGCAGAGGAGGGAGATAGGAGAGTCAAATGGTTTGGTGATCTATTAATGTCATGAATCCTACAGTCAACCATACACCACCCCCCCCCAAAAAAAAGAAAAGAAAAATAGACACAACGAACGACTTCAAACGAACAGGCGATGGAGAGTTTTCTCATGCATATATTATTATGCATCACTTAATGCCCATGAAATGTGTAGTTTACATAGAAAAATTAACTTTCATTTCTGGGATGGTTTTGAAGCTATTTGGTTATAAACCTTGGCACTGATTAAAGAGAATTATGACTAGTATTTAGAGCACTAATGTTTAGAATACATGCTTGTGAGCAGAATGTTAAAATTATGTTATAATGATCTACAATTATAACAAATGACAGAGGAAAAATTTTCAGACAAATCATTAAAATGAATTGAAGTTTGATAAATCCCCAAATTCAAAGTAAAAAGTCCACATTTGTCACTAACATGACCAAACAGGGTAGAATTGTTGTAGATCTTAGAAGTCACACAAAGTAGACATGAAGATATACTTACTTATAATAGAGTATAACTGATAACAACACCCAACAGTAAAAATCAAACTAAATGACATCAAGGAAAAATTCGTTCTCTTTTTTTCAATTGTAGATGCCGTGTGCTTTATCCACAGGAAGATATTAACAAAGGATCTAGCTCATATGCTAGATGCTGACCCAGGATAAAAACGTGCATGGGTTGTGAAACATTCAACTTCATAGGATTAAATAATTGAATTACAAAAGTACCATGCATGATGTCATTCTACCCCATGAATTGTTCAGAAGCAGTTTGTAACATTGGACAAGTTAAAACATAATGCAAATGATGGATGGTCCTGCTGTGAACATGATTGTAACAAAATATAGTGTCTGTTCCAATTTAGGGGACATGTGAGCTTATCCATTATGTACCACTGTTGGGTCGGTTAGGCCACCTCAAAGTATAAACAACACAAACGCTTCTCAGAGTTGTCAGCTCAATGCTACAAATAACATAATTAATGGCTAAAAGCCTGAAGAACGGATAAATCATACCAGGTACAGAATCTATGTTATATCTGTAATTTCAAAGCTCTAAATTATGACAGTAATTTGTTAAGATATCTCATCCTCATGCATTGTGAGGTGTTACTCATTGACAGGCAACTTATTCTTATGTCATACAATACCAACAGTGGAGCAGCCCACCTGATCACATGACATACTAGATATGTAAGAAATGTCTTGAATGATTTCTGCAGAATATTTTTTTCCAGCTTTCATACATTTTAAGGTTTCATATTTTGATTAACTACATTATAGCAATATAATGAGTTGAGGATCAAATACAAGTAAAATGATTAGATTTTGGAAAACTTAACAACCTTCATACATCTGATGTTTAGAGCAATTATAAATTCTTCATATTTAATGCACAATTGAGATCCATATCACAATAACAGCATACTCAGTCAATTATATGCTTTGCTATATCAACTTGGAACCATAAGAAGTATTTTAAATATTTCTACATCAAAGAAGAATTATAAAGGAAATAATATCATGTTGTAGAGTCACAATTTCATTCATTTGTCTAACAGGTAACTTAAAGAGATCATGACATGTAGACTAAAACTCAATCCAAACTTGTTTTCTAAATATTTGGACAAATTGATATCTAAAACTGCTTTTGGTGTCCTTGGGACGTTTTTCAATGTTATGCAACAAATTTCTAAGTCTGACAGATTTCACAGTTGGAAGCTCCTTCTTGAAAAACATTTTTTTCCTACAAGGCAGCGTATGACGTCACATTAGGAACCTGTTCATGCATTGATGGATTTGCTTCGAACTAAACTTACACGTAATCTTTCTTGAGGTCTGAGCCATTTGGGGTGTCCAAGACATTTTAGTCCAAGGTCCCATGTGGACCCAATGGCCCATTTTACGAAATTCTGCAAAACGTTTATCCTCCTACAGCAGATTGCCAAGTACCATCTCCGTGGTTTGTCATCAAGATGAGTTGTTAGTGGTACTTTCAATGAGTTCATGAAGATTTGGTCCAAGGTCTCATTACATGAAATTCTGTAGGATGCTTCTGTTCCTACAGATTCTCTTTTAAGATGTTGATGCTTTCTCATATTTATACTTTGGTGCAACTTTAAGGTGTTCAGGACGCTTGGGCTAAAATCTCAAGATGGGCCCTACGGTCCATCTTGTGAAATAATGCAGAATGCTGACCTCTAGTTTAATCAACATTAAACAGAGTTGACAGCATCGTGTAGACGGTCACCTTAACAATTTTTCATATTGATTCTTTGTTAGTGATCTGTATTAAATAAGTTTGGTCCATGGTTCAGTATGGACCCTTTGACCCATTTTACGAAATTCTGCAAAATGTTTCTCCCCTTACAAATTGTCATATGTGTGTACAATATATTGATCTTTTGTCATGATGATACTCTGTTAGTGGCACCTTAAGCAAGTACATAAATTTTAGGTCTAAGGCTCAAGATGGGCCCTCAGGCCCATCTTGCACCCATCTTGAGCCTTAAACCCAGGGCTTTGAACACTCTAAAGGTGTCACTAGCAGAGTACCATTATGTCAAATCATCAACATTGTACAAGAGAATGTATAGGAGAACTTTTTGCAGGATTTCATAAAATGGGCCAAAATTTGACCTTTGGTCAGAGTTCATGAACACCCTGAAGATATCATTAACAACACATGATCATGCCATACCAATAAGATTGGGTACGAAAATCTGTAGGAGAATGACCAGTTTGCAAAATTTCACAAAGTGGGCCATAGGGCCCACATGGGACCTTGTTCCAAAAAAATCCTGAATACCTAAAATGGTCCACTAACTAAGAAACATTGTGTACAGGTTTCAAAACAAATTCATGGAAGTATGTCCAATTAAAAGCATTTTCAATATTGTGGAAAGATAGCTCATACATGACTCTGCTTCTTATATGACATCATATAATGTCATATTGGAATAAACATTTTTTAAAGGGGAGCTTCCTCCTTTCAAACTTAAAACTTTGATTGTATAACATTGGAAGATTCACAAGTACAATACTGGCAATTTTGGATATCAGTTCCCCCAAATATTTAGACAAACCAGTTTTGACACATTTTAGTCTACATGTCATGACCTCTTTAAATTCAAGATCTCATTTGTCCTTCAGCTGAATGACAGGCTCTGGATTGTTTCTGTATAAAACTTTCATCATCTCAAACACTTAACTATTAACCAGAAAGTCTAAAGACTTTGTGATTTCTTGCCCATATTCATGAAGAAGGATCACCCACACACAGTGCGAATATTACATCAAACACTGTAAAGCCTACGTTCACAACTTGATTCAAAACTATGGTCTCTGCTGACCTCAAGTGACCGTTGACCTCCATAGAAAATGTTACAATTTTTGGAAAAATGTAGATCCCTCTGTTTCTTGACAAACTCATTCACAAAAGTATTTCCAGGTATATCATGTAAAACAAGGTTTTCAGCTTGACCTATAATGACCTCAAATGACCTTTGACTTACACCAACAAATATAGGGATCATCTACTCAATATGACCAAGCCACACACACCAAGTATGAGATTAGTCAATTTTACCCATCTTGAGATATGATGTAAACAATGTTTTAACAGTTTGATCTCTGNNGATTTCTTGCCCATATTCATGAAGGATAACCTACATACAGTAGAAATATTGAATCAAACAAAGCCTGATCTCAAGTGATCTTTGACCTCCACAGAAAATGACACAATAATTTCTTGAAAAATGTAGATCCCTCTCTTTCTTTACAAACTTATTTTAAAGAGAAATCTCAGAGATATCATGGAAACAACGTTTTCAAAGTTTGAACTCTCATAACCCCAAATGACCTCTGACCTCCACCAAAAAACAATAGGGATCATCTACACACCATGTATGAGATCAGTCAAGGTTGACCTCCACCAAAAACAATAGTGATCATCTACTCAGTATGAAAAACCAACATGCCAAGAATGAAATTGGCCACAGTTATTCATCCTGAAATATTGTGTAAACACAGTTTTCACAGTTTGACCTGTGGTGACCTCAAATGACCTTTGACCTCCACCAAAAACAATACAGATCATGCACACAGGATGACCAACCAACACACCAAGTATGAAATCAGTCAAGGTTACTCTTCTTCAGATATCGCGTAAACAAGCAGCGTCTCACACACACACGCAGGAACACCCACACGGCATCACCATTGCATTTATTCCTTGCCTGCCTTTAGCAAGGAATAAAAGACTAAACTTCTGCTCAGACTCATACACCTGTGTTTTAGCTGAAACAGTAGACACCCAAGACACAATTGGGAATTAGCTCTTCGACACCTGAGGCACATACCAGTTCATTGGCACCAAATGATGGGTTGGTATTATTGATACCAAGTGTTGGATTGGCATCAAATGGTGGGATGGCACCAAGTGGATGGTTGGCACTTTTTTGGTGTCAACGCTGTTCCATGTACCTCCAACATTTCACCTGCTACAAAAAGACCCACAATGTTAAGCAAATGACACATGAACAGAACATGAAATAACAAACCCAAAGGAAAGGATCCCCTTCAAAAGTTTCTCTGTCTCCTCTGAGAGCCGATACGGAAGCAGCAGTTCAACTGGTTTAATGTGGTGCACCCTTGTCTCAAGCTCCTGCCTTGTACTGTTGTCATGGAAACTGTCATAGATGATGTCACCTGTTGAAGGTTGGATGGCCTGTGAAACAATGAAAGATTTACAGCGGATAGAAATGCACATCAGATATAGTGCTATTTGTTTGGTGCAAATGTTTAATTATTTTCCATTGGATAACTTGCTGAACGTGTTCCTTTCACATACAGAATCAATGATGTTTCTACATGAGAAGAAAACATATTAAGCAATAAAAACTTGTTGAAGGAAAACCTTTCACCAGCACATGCAGAGATTTAGCACTCCCTCTGCCAAATCTATTTCCACCCAGATAATGCTTAATTCCCTTGACAGCCGCTTACTTCCCCACTAGCTGACAAAGATCAAAACCACAAAACAGCTGCAGATGGAATCTTTCATGCAGAGTGAATTTATGCTGTATTACTTTTCCTTGTCCAAGGCTTGATAGAATCATAGGCTTGTTTATGTACCTGATATGTGCATATCAAATATGAATATAATGCACAGAAATTTATTGAACTATAGTATGTGAGTTACACTTACAGTCCATTGATTTCAATTATAGCATGTAGGCTATACTGAGGCCATACATTCCAACTACAGCATGTTACCTAGAGTGAAGTCATAGTGCATACTCCATACTAAGGCCATTCATTTCACTGATGGCAGAAAATACATACACCTTCACCACATCAGCCTACATTGGTCAAAATGGTAATTACTACCTGCCAAATATTACATATCAAAAATCTAACAAAATGCAGTGATAAAAAGGTATCCAATTTTAAAGATGTATGTGCACTGTACAATGGAGGTATGGCCATACACATCCAGCTCTCTGCCATATTTTAACAAGGTGCCCTCACATATATCTTGGCTTTATTTGAGGAGCAAACAACAAACAAATCACCATTCTTCACAATTTGTAGCATTTGACGGTTTGATATTTGCCTCCATTCATAATCCATTCTTTCTTTTGTTTCTCTCTACTGACATATACAAAATTTCAAATTCATGAACACAGCAAACAACACAGGAAACAATACAAAAGCAATTTTCAGCATTATCATCTAATGTATCTTTGGTATGTCCAAATTACTGTAAACAAAGACAATGGCTTTAACAATGGCAAATCTGTTGAACATCAAATCTTCTGAAAATGTATTGTGTTGAGTAAAATACAATAGATTCCTTTGTTACACAGACCACTTGCCAGGAGAGAATAACAGAAGAATTTTCAACTGTTGCACAGTTGGAAAGTAATCAGATAGAAAATAAAACATTCAGATTGGAAACTTCCCAAATATAAGAAGCAGAAGAAAACACAATCATTCTGAAACAATAGGAGAATGACAAACAACAGCTAAAAGTTTTATTAAACAATTTGGCTGTTAGGGATTTGAAACTGTTTTGCTAGCCATTAAAGTCATATTGTTTGACATTATTGGAAATACAGGAAGTCTGTGTCCAGGTAATCTTGGCATCACTTAAGCCCTTACAAGTTTGTGTTTCCTGTCGAAAACTTTCTCTGTATCACTCTATTCATGATACGGCATGCCAAGAAAACTAGGTGTCACCAATAGCCAAAGTCATGCACATGGGTAACATTTCCTGTACAGATACATGCAGATGTTTGTGGGCAGATGCATTATATTGAAAAAAATCACGGCATGTGAAAAGTTGAAAGAGAAACTACAATATTTAATAATGCCTCACAGGAATAGATACACCATGCAACACTGCCAATTTTGTTTTCTCTAGCAGAAGTCCTGCTATTTTAAATTGTTCAAAAAAAATTTCCTCCTTCCCACTGAAAACAAAATTTTCCAGAAACTACTATGCAATGCGAGGCTAAAAAGGCGTTAGAAAACGTGAGCATCCTTAACATGTTCCTGATCTTTTTTAGTGGATTTGGGTAGAATTATTTTAAGAAGGATATTAAAGGGAAAGTGTGTGGAAAACAACGAATCTGATGCATATTTATAGTCTTATAATCTTTAGCTTATAATCTCTAGCTCTACATCAATGAGTTCAACAATAGTTTGTCAGTTGTAGATTTCTTAGACACCTTGTATCAGCTGTCAGTACAAATTTATTTTAAACAAAAATAAAGTCACAAGATCATCCTGTATATAAGTATCACACAGAGTAACTATTCTGTAACTATTCTCCTGACATGTAAACAAAACATATGTATACACAGAGCTGATCAGAATGAATTATTGCAACATGTTGCATTCTTACATGTCACTTGTTGGTTACCAGGGCCCTTAGTTGGTTGCTAGTCCTCTTAGTTAGTTACTAGAACTCAGTGCGAACAGTTTTTAAGTAGCTGCATTGAAGCTACATTGTAGGATTTTAGAATTTAAACATCTGTATAGTCCCACAATTAATGAAACAAAACCACACTCGCCTCACATGTACTTTACTTGCACAGCTAGGTGATAAAAAACAAAAAACGGTACATTTGAAAGAACTACTACATCATGCTTGATCCTGTACACTATTAGTTGTTTGACAGGCTGCATGTTGCTGCTTACATGTAAGTTTGATATTGGTACCTTTAGCAAAGCAGTTAGCACATGAGGATGAAAAAATGACATAATGGCGTATTCTCAATTTAATTATTTAAACACTGTTGGTTTAAAGAGTCAATATAACTGAAGATCAACAGCTGTTACAACTATCTTGGTATAATGCAAACTAACATTTGAAACTGTCATATGGAGACTGGGTTTAATTCTTACAACCATGCTACAACCATTTGACCTGTTTAGCAGTCATCCTACAACCATTTGATCTATTTATGTAGCAGTCATGTATAGCACAGTCTCAACAAACCTCTTGATGTTATGGTGGAATTTATTCTTTGACAGATGATTGTAATCATACCTTGTTACAAAATGCTAAAAAAGTTGAATGTGTAAAGGAAAGGAACTTACGTACTGTTGTATTTAGTTAGAATATGTACATATACCCTGAGATGCACTTGTCATGAAGTACTTTACATAAAGTACACCTTCACGATCTAAAGCAAATTATGCTGTGCATAATTGAGTGATGTTCCAACATCTGCTACGACTTGACACTTCTTTTTTTATGAGACATTTTCTTGGTACTGCCTGAAAACTTTGCAAGCACCCTACAGATCATACTGTATGGTGAATAAAAGTAATCAAATATCATTACTCCATTACCAGCAACATCCAGGTGTGATTGACACACATATCAGTGACTATGAAATCAGAAACCTCCATATTCATCACAATTTTGTCAATAAATATTTATGAATGTCAGGAGTGCAACTAAATAGCAGACTACACAGACAAATCTTTGTGTCCTGATTTTTTACAAACTCAGATAATTTCTTCCGATCAGTTCTCCAAAATCTCTGAAATCATGAAGTCAGAACCTCTCTGTGCATTGAAGTAATCAGCAGCAATACTGATGACACTCATTCTTCTAATGAATATTCATTTGGTTTGAAAAACATTTGAAATGGTAACCACATTTACCAAAAACTGTGAGCAGAAGTAGAGTAGAATGTTTCTTTTTTATTTCAATACAGCTTCATAAACTTTATTTCAGTCTCTTTCAAGATATAGCTGAAAAACATGCAACAATTAAACAGAATATAAGACAAATAAAAAGACTGGGGAGTGATTACTGAGAGCTTGAGGAGGTTTGTGAGGGTAATTACCCCCAAAAAACATGAACAAAAACAAAAGAAGATACAGAGAAAGACTAAAAACAGCAAATGTATAAAAGAACAACAAAATAAGAAAAGAAATATATGTATCATTCCTGCATAGATATGAGATGATGTTTGAACTTACACATCCGATCCGATACTTATGACATACGTGCAGTTTTGGATATTGTCAAAAAGAGAGTTCCATAGTTTAATACCTGTGTATTTAATACTTTGTTGAGAAGATTTAAGTCTAAAAAAAGAGAATAGAAATACTATTCGACAAGTCAGCTTGATAAGAATGAACTTCACCGAGGGAGAGAAAGTAATGCCTAAATATGAAAGCCAGGGTCATTGTCATGAAACCAGTTGGTCATAAATATATCCGTCCTGTATAGTAAGGGTAAGATAAGATTATATTCAGAGAGAGTATTACGATTGACAGAGGATTGGCAGGTGAAAAACGATGTTTTGTTGGGGATCAAGAGCATTTATCTTTTCTGAGAAATAAAATAGTGTCTAGTTACGCTAAGAGTGTAAAAATGGATACAGGAATCGTAATAGTTTTTGGAGTACAACTTTTACTGTGACTTAAAGCAAAACCGTGCTCCAAGACCAAAATATCGACCAATATGGCTGCCTAATCCTGGGAAATTAGCATCAGAATTACACTGTTTTAGCTGATTTCAATCACCTGTTGGGTAGTAAGGTAGTCACTCTTGAGCTTAAAACCCTCTGTGAAAGGTGACAAAATGGTCAGTAAATTGGCTCAATCTGAAGTCGTTCCGAAAATGTATAATTACGCCAATTCTCCAGAGCGTTATCCTACCTCTGATGTTTACCTCTAAGCGTAAATACAATTTTCATGGTGTGCCTGTGCCTTGAAAACCCGAAGACTTCCCATCTTTTTATATGGGATTAAGACATCCCACAGTTTCAGGATTTGTAATATTTCATCCGACCCGTCATCCCCTCCCCTACCGTGGTGGAATGAAAAATCTACGTAAATCCCTGGGTGTGATTATTATTGAATACCAGAATTTGGATTGAGGGGGAGGAGTATATAGACAATCTGTTCGAAAAGATACCAAGTTGTGATGTTCCTGCTTCCTAAATCCCAAAACGTAAGTTCAAAGATTAAAGACAGACTGTGAGCCTTACTGCAGTTACATGGCTCACCATGCCGTTAAACTTCATCAATACTTCTTGCATCAAAACTCTAGTTTTACTACTCGTTTTCTCAACAGCAATTGGATACGATTTTACCTGGCTGCTTTATTGTGTATTTGTGGTTACATTTTACTGGGTACAACACAGCAGCGTAAGACTCCGTCTAAGAGCTCTTAATATCTGGTAAGCTCTGCAAGAAAGCAAAGCAGTCAGTCAGCTTTCATTGAAATCAAACAGGCCAGTGAGAATGGATATGAAAATTTGTCTATGTAAAATGGGATTACGCAATTTGTAGGGAGTATGACATACTCCGCCAGATTTGACTTTCACTCACAAACTCATACCCCAGGTAAAGCTTGATACCTTTAATGCACTTCTTGCATCTCTGACTACTGAATTTCAATAAGTGTAATGACCTGCTGCATCGTAGAAAAATGTATTATGACTTACATTTACAGTTTTACTCATATTTGTATAACGTGGATTTGGGTTAACTGTTACCAGTTTAGTTCGTAAATAAAAACAGATGTGAAAATACAATTAAAACACATATTTTGCACATGAAAAACATTAACAACAAATATTTGATGAATTAGTCTGACAGCCATTGCAGAGCAAAAAAGATTTTATTGTAGGCACGGTCTTTCTTTCACATCGGAGAGCATCAAATGTGACGTGTTATACGAAAATATTTGACGAAAATAACTTATAGCAATGTTAATGTCCTTTGGATTTTACCTCAATGAATCATGGAGGAAGATTGGAAATAAATAAATTCACTGAAGACATTGTCATTTAAAGTCATTTCAAATTATTGAAATAAAAGTAATGGAACTTTTCTTTAAACTAGAAGTTTGGAAGGAGACTTCGATGCAGCGTTTCGAGAACTGTATAGTGTCGAGGACCAACACCACGACACAAGAGCTGCTGGTGGTGAAATGGGGGGCGTAATGAAAAGGAACGAGTACAACATTTAATACGATAGCTAATCGTATAGCTTAAGGTGAGCAGTATAGTGTAAATATTACACAAAATTACCAGTTTCTAAATTTCCTTCTCTTCTTTGTTCAAGAACCATTTGAAAATGTAATGTAATGTAAATTCCCCTTTTTCATTCATTTTTGTTTAGAGCAAATCACTAAGCATATCTGTTGTTTGAATAAAATAAATTGATGCATATTTATATGTCCATTCTCCTTTTCTTCCTTCGAAGGTCATTGTCTGTTGACGAAAATAGTGAAAGAAGAAGTCGGATCATACATTTAAGGGAATCTTGGTTAAGGGTATAATATGTGGTGATATGACGTACTGTACGGTAGCGGTGCTGGTTGTAATCATGAGAAATTCTTTACCGGACTATTTTGAACTACTTCCATATAAGATAATTTAGTTCTTGCATCTGAAATGCATTTTCCTGTGATAATGTTATTAGGGAACAACAATTTGTTGTCATGTCTTATCGTCATAATCTACGCAGGTTTTCATAGTAATNNCCTAGGCGAGAAAATAAATGCGGGTTAGGGTAATATGCAGACATGAAGCAGTGCTAAAATAAATGACCTTCAAATACCAACGATGTCCACTTCTATGCTTGTACTCGATATTTTCTTGTCTAAAACAGGGGAATTTGTAATTTACACATAACAAATGCAGTGGCATCTCCATTTGGGAGTTTGCTGGAAAGATATACCGGTACAAGATGATTAATAATGATGGAAACCGGCATGCTACCCCAATCGAAAGCCTCAGCTTCTGAACGGAGAACTATATTAGTTAAGCAACTTGTTGATAAACTACTAGGAATGGGGGTCGGACTAAAGTAATTACGTCAGTGACACAAATAAAAAAAAGATATATACATTTCCTTATAGCATCTTACTAACCATACTGAAGTAGAATCCGGACATGCAAATGGATAAGTCCGAAGTCCGAAGTCCGATTGAGACGTTGTCTGCTATAAATCATGCTGAGACATACTACTATATTAATTTCGCGATAGTCAAATGTTAATTAAATTGATGCGGTTAAAGATAAAAGACGATGCCTTTATTTAAGTGAAACCACAAAATTGGTTCCTTGTCAAATGCTGTCACAACATCATTATTATCTTTATCTTAGCCCTTTAAAGCGACATATTGTCTGCATGGTTCCATCCATTACGTGTTATTGGTCCCTGTATATGAACTTGAAGGGGCAAAATGTTTGTGTAGAGAACCCTATACCTATGTATGGCAATTCCCGGCTTGTCGGATTGCTTCACCTCTTAGTAAGAGATTGGTTACTACAGGTAAAAAATACGTGCTTGGACTGAACACGTAACTTTGGTCAATGACTGCTGTGCTTGCTGAAGGCTTTATTGACAGCAGCGATATTGGTTAGATGTACAGGTTCACACATTTTACTCCCTGTGGGGAGGAGGCTACAGCGATGATGTTTATTACCTAATTGTCCATGAAATGGAAATATGTTACCACAGCTAAAGTAAAAGCAAAGGAAATCTTGACCCATGACTACTGGGAACAGAATCAATCCCATATCAATTCACTAAATATTCGTACACATGATTCACTAAAGTTTCCTTCACAAAATGTCAAGCCAAGAGAATATCCACATGTCTTTCAAATGAACAATATAATTGAGTATTTAAGGATTTCAATTTGGTTTTGGAAAATTCAGGAGCAGATACTTTTCATAACAGTACTGATTCACATGCAGCCAGACCAAACCGAGGTAAAA
>VJOZ01048388.1:5280-15822 GCA_009801055.1 Stichopus horrens | reverse complement strand
TATTCAAAAAGAGCAGGACCTTAAATGAAAAAGACAAATTTTTCTTTTTTGGGCATGATGTCCCCTTGGCTCTGTGCTTGCTTTTGTCTTCGCTGAGAAAAGTCATGGCAAAGTCAGGTGAAGGTGTTATTTGTCGATCGAATTCAGTGTCAGGCGCCCTCCTCTGAGATAACCAGTTTCTCCTCACAGAGCTAATGTACACTCAGCTGTATTTTGGTCGATCATCGTCACATTCACACATCAGTGCGGCATATCCTACGCATATACGGTACTGGGACTAAACTTCCATGTTTCCAGCAGGCGCGGAATATTCCATCACGAGAATCGACGAAAATATCCGCCGACTAGCCGACTTCGAGGTGGCGTCTGCTTTGATTTTATCGGCATGACATTTTAATGCATGCACACGTGTTTCTTAGAGTTCTCTTATGTTCTTTTTTATTTTCTCTTGATAACTGGGGAAATGCAAGGCAGGGTAAATTATTCCATCAGAAGTGACGCAAAAGTAACATCGGGGCCAAAATCGTCATGTGACCGTCCTCTGGGTACGTCCCGCATCATCGCCAGAGTTGCTCCGTCGATCTTCACAGATCTTGGACGCTATCTTTAGGTTCCAAGGTACGTACTACACATTCATTATACACATGCAGTAGAACAAAGTGAGGGCTTTTGGCTACTGGCGGCTAACACTAGAAAGACAGGACCATCAATCAACCCAGTCAAAGCCTATTGAATTAAGTAGCAATGGCACTAATAATTAAAACGAGTAACAAGTACTTAACATGCGTGACGAAAAATGGATGATATTTCGCACAATCGCATTCTATACCAAGCATCTTGGGGTTTAAAAGACGACTATCTTGATAAATCTACATCTTCCATCAAATTTCTCTACTTCGTATTTTTCCAGTGGGACAAAAAGGGTGTTTCATCAGTAGCTGTAAGCAATGTCCTTCTGCTGTTAAGTTACACAGTGATGTGTGCCAGATCTGGGGCAGCAAAGAGAATACCATAAAAAAAAAAGGATGCCTGGATTGATATTATCCTCCAAACATGATAGAATTTTTAAATATGGTTAGAACAACATCACCTCTGAATGCACAGATTTTCTTACAACAATCTGGCCATGCAAGTGTTTGCAAATAGCCTTAGACATCACATCGAAGGTTTACATTAAACAGCAGTATTCTCCGCATATTTTCAAGAGGGGGGATGGGTAGTGGCCACCTACAATGCAATTGCAGGGGACTGGGTGGAGGGAACAACAAGTTTTGATAACTGAAAAACTCCTTACTTCAAAATGAAGCATTCCACTAAGAGAAGATTTTTTACTCCACTTAAACAGCTGTGGCTTGTTTGTCAACTTTTATTTCGGATGCCGAAAGCACACTCCTAAAACGGGCACTGAATACCATTAGATTTTTATCTCTTTTTGGGATAGGGGCTGATGAAATACTGACATGGTCTCCATGATTTTTGGAACTATCGATTTGGGCATAAACATTATACTCGAAAGTTTGAGTAACCAACTACACTGCTCTTACATGTACTGTATGGACTCGACAGCTCTGAGCTGGCAATTGGTAGCACAACAGATATTGAATGCATGTTTTCCTTGATAATTGCCTTAAATTCAGTTTTTCTTTTTCTTTTGTTTTTGTTTAACTTTGTTTAAAAAAAAAAATGACGGGTAAAGAGCCGTAGTATCTGAAACTGCAAATAATAGATTGGGTTCTGAGTTTCAACAAGAGCTATGCTGGAAAGGATGAACATGATTTTACCCTGAATTGATCGTAAACACCAGTCAATACATTAACGATAGCTGGATTGGTATCATAGGTAATCAGTTAAAGTTGAATATGAGCTAGGACAGTGTTGCTAGATCTATCTATGTATATTCAATTGTAAAAGATGATCCTTTAGAGAAACCACTATAATATTGACTCCTAAAATTACAAATTAGAAATAATTAAAATAAAAAAGCAATTTCTCAAATCTCTATTAAATCTTTTATTTTTTGGGGGGGTTGGGAAATGGTAGAATGTTAGTGTAAAACATTCATCACATGAAAAGATTATCAGCTGGAATAAGTTACTATCTAAGGATGTGGACATAATAAGTAAATTGAAATTCAAATTGTGGGGTGTGCTATGTCCCACCTTCAAAAAGAAAAGACTCTAAGGTGTTTTCTCAAGTCTAGTAAGGATTTTTTGGGGAAAATTTCAGCTTCAGCTATCGTCCAGTTATTATTGAACAACCTTTGTCAGCATACCGATGTCTGGTCTATGGTTGGAAAGAAGATGACACACAGTTTTTGGTGACTCTTTGTCACAAACAACCTATCCTCCTTAGAACTTTGACAGTGATGCACTCCATGCCCTAGTCTCAAAAAATCCAACCCTTCATCTTGTTGGACACTGCATATCCATGTTATTACTCACAGGCTCACCGGATTAGTTGCTGACACCTGTATGGAGTACTCACACTTTCCCATCACAAGGTATAAGAGTATTAAAGTTACTATTAAAACAGGGAGGCTTCAAAAAGGGTTTACCTTAAGTTTCTTTCACGAAAGAAGATTACGTACAAGGTAGCCCGCTCTGAAATTCTGAGCCATTTAAGCTTCCTTTGATATACTTTACTATCACCATTCATGGCCAGACTGGTGAATCACACACCACTAATAGCCTCAAGATCATGATACAGCTTGTCAACAAACTGCTTAAAACCTTAAAGCTTATTTGAGCTCAGGATTAGGCCAAAATAACTGCTAAAATGTGGGTTAATTCATGTTATAGATGACTGCTCCATAATTGAAAGAAGAGTGTGTTTACTCGCTGACTCCTGATTCTAGAAGCCACAAAACTTCATTGATCGTGAAAAAGATGGAAAAAAAAACAAAAAAACTTTGAGCCGATGATGCCAATTTTGATAAATAAAAAAGAAAAGGAAGAAAAATCTCTGTTTGAAGAGAAAATGGTGGTGAGGGGAGAATGTTTATAATCAGCAGCTGTGATATTGCTGGGTCGTGCCGCTATAAAGAGGCTTAAAGATGAGTCGTGACAGAATGTAACAAGCTGTACTTAAAAAAACTGTGGTATGATGGCCATACAAGCACAGGTGGGTAATATGTTCAAAGAGATTTAATGTTGCTATTGGTTACACCATCAGCATTTTCATCAGCAAAATTCCTTCAAGTTGGCTGTTTTCTGAAAAGCATGCTGCGCTAGATAAAAGGACAATATTTCTGAGATGGCTTCGTGGTCTCAGTCTTTCGACGGCCAACGCGACGAAGATTCTATGGAATGATAAGCCCTGCATACTGTGGGTTTATATTCAGGGACAGACTGCAAATATGATGGCAAATCATTTGCATTTACTTCGGTTGGACTTTGCATTGTCGTCATAAAATGGGATGCCACTGCTTAAATGGGTGACCCTCCCCAGAACGACTATCTGAGTTTGTCAGTTAAGATATCGATCTAATGCAGCTCTCAGCTGGACAGAGGCAGCAGCCAATCCTTCACCTTAACTTCATGGGATGATAGGATCGGAGGTAGGACTGCTATCTGTTGGACTGCTGGTAATACATGCATGAAATCAGAGCAGCTATGAATCAAATTATGATATGTATGCAGATATGGCAGTTGCTGGAGTTTTAAACAGTCATTTATAACAGCATCCTTTAGTCCCACTGCAGTAGTTCTCTCTAAAGCTAATCCTCTAAAGCTAGAGTGACAGTGTTCTGGTCAATAACATATTGCCTTAGCTTTTGCATGCTTCATGAAATAAGATTGTCTGAGCCATGCACAAAACAAGGTCTAATTTTTTAATGTGACTGAAAAAAAAATGGAACTAATTAACAAAGAGAGTCATTAATTAATTATTTGTATCTTGTTAAAGAGTTGAATTTTTGAATTTGAAATTCATCAAAATATTTGTTATTTCCATCAAGCTCCTTATTCCCAAGAAGACCATGGGGTGTTTAAAAGTTACCAGCTCTGTCGCCACGGTATACTGTAGTGCAGCTGTTGTGTCGAGACAGGTAAGTGAGGTGTGCTTTAAATCATCAACGTGCAACATTTTTTCACCCTTCAGTCAAAACAGGCCTTTCCGTATACCAGGTCACAGTTGCTTCCCTTAACATTGTAACCGCATACCCATCATTTTCAAAAACCTCAACTGTCACTGCTTTCCGCTATTGTCCTTTACTTAAAAACCACGTACATACTCCTCCCTGTCCTGTGGAATGTCACATGTAGGCTCTAGAAGTCCCCCCCACCTACTTGCCATGACACTGTTAAGCAGAAACCTCATCTGTGTGTTTATCCTCCCACCGAGACCTGAATTGCACCATAATCCAAGGTGGTCAGGCAGGCCTGAGCTTGTCAAAATAACCTCAGATTTAAATTCAGACTCTTTTAAGAGTTTTGCTTAAGCTCCTTGTGGGTGACGCCTCACCTTTTAAACGGCAAAAAATGACCAGGTCAGATGTTAAGCTATTTGCCAAAGTCTCAGTGCCTGCTGTCTGAGTATTGAAAGGGGGAATTTATGAAAAGCCAGAGGGAACAAGTCAGTGGGATCCTCACCTCAACGACAGTAAACAAAACTAGAATGAATAAATCGGTCTGCCGGATTTAGTTCAGGGTCTGGGTGATCAGGGATTGTGCACGGACCGAGGGACAGAGGTTAAAAAGGCTTTGTGAAGTCATCAAAATAAAAAATACATGCAAAATAAAAATGTTTGTAAAATATGATTTGATTTCTGTGAGGCTTACATCATCGTGTCACTGTGCTTTAGAGCGAAATCGTAAATTGGTCGACGTAATTAGGTGACTATTTGCAAAACGTTTGTGGTTTCACGCAAAGAATTTTGGAAAAAATCCAACGACCACCGTTCTTTCACAAAGAGGAGACGGTCCTTATGTCCCGATTTAGGTCCACACCGGAAGTACGTTGCAGAGTGCTAAGAATAAAAACATTACTAGAATTACTAGAAATGAGTGTTTCAATTTAATTAACTTTAAGAAAATGTAACTAATCAAGACTAGAGCCATTTGTCACAACAATCATTTTAAACAAACGACATCATGTGGATAAATATTTCCCCACGGTGATGAAGAAGAATTGCCTTTGATAATTAAAGGGTCACTGATTAACTCTGTCAAGGCAAGATGCAATAAGCAGAATAAATTTCACCAGTTTTAGCTGTAGGCCATCTACTCCAGAAAAAAACACCCCAAAGGAACAAATATCACCCTGGTGAAAACTACCCTTTTAGCACCATTCTCAGAGGCAAATATTGACATCAGCAACACCAACCTGCGGGTCTTGACACAAATACTCAGGGTTATCATTTGCATATACACTCACCGTTGGTAGTCAAGGCCGTGTTTTTCGATCTCTCCGTTGCGATTGATTGCATACTTGTAGTACTTGGAGTTACCGACCAGCCCCGCCCACTCCGTCCATCCGGGGGGAATGTAACTGCCATCGTAGTTGTTCAAGTACTTACCAAAGTACGCTTGGAAGGATGAATGATAAGAGAAGGCCGATTTCAATTCAGACAGGTGAATGTAATTACAGTACATCTTTCATAGTCCAAGAATTGTGCAAGAGGGTGCAAAAAAGCACACTCAAGAAATAGAAGTCACAAGAAATAGTATTTAGTAACTATATCAGTATTCCTGTCCTTTCAAGGGAGTCAATTTTCATGACTTTTCATGACTTTTCCAGGATCGAATGAAGAATTCCCATGACATTCCTTCTTCCATGACATTCCTTCTTTCTAACATGAAGTTTTCAAATACAACAGGAACGCAAGAGTCAGAAGCAATTTTAGGGGATGAACATAATANNATGATCAAGAATACATTTTGATAGTAAAAGTAAGAACAGAAAAAAGGCACTTTATGTGAAAATTTGCAGGACTTCACACAATTTTCTCTGAATTTTAAAACATTCTCAAAATTTTCATGACATTTTCAGGATTTCCACGATGACATACGGGAACCAGATCAGAATCAATCAACAAAAACAGTTTTTGAAAAGAACTTTCCTTTTATTTATCTTAAAGTCAGTAGACTTACTTCAGTTTTGGTAATTTCATTAAAGCATGTTTTCCAAAAACATGTTGAAATTTAAAAATTAATTTTCACTTCAATCTCCTAATGAACATCTCCACAACCTCACCATCAGCGCATCAAATGGGACAAAAGGGGGCATAAAATGACAAAAAATTCTGAGAGGAGAACACGCCATTTTGCTTTTCAAGACAAAAGTCTTGATCATGAAGTGAATTGAGCCTACGAAGCCTTGTGCTTAATTTCCACGGGCGGTCCAATCCATACAATTTTGCCTTTCATTCCACCGAGCTGTTCCTGGGGGGAATTGTTGGTGACCTTAGTGAAATTCCAAACCTAAGTAACCAACGAAGTTTTCTATGCCTGATTCACTTAATTTTCTAATTTTGTCCATCCGTCTTCACTGGGTAAACGTGGGACGGGGGGGTTGTTTGAAAAGAGGGCATCAATGGTGGTAAAATATGCAGCAGTCACATGAATTTACCTGTCCGGTACATTAATTTAATGGACCATTAATTTTGTGACTTTGCCCATCTTTCTGCACTGATTCGATGTGAGACGGGGGGTTTGTTTGAAATGAGGGCATCATCGATGGTAAAATATACAGTGGTCACCCAAATTTACCTGTCCGATAGGATGCTGCTTGAAGGAAGGCCCCAAAGTTCCTCCTCTCCGGGCCTCTTCTCCAGTGAGGTGCTCCGCAGTAAGTATCTATGTTGGAATACACCTTGTGGTTGTGAACGTACTGTCCCGTCAATATACTGCTCCTGGATGGGCAGCACATCGGACTGGTCACGAAAGCGTTGACGAAGTTGGCACCTTTGCTCTCGAGATGGTTTCTGGTTTTGTTCATGACAGTCATGGAACCTTCACAGAAGAAATTTTTAGGAGGTGACGATCAATCGAAATATGTAAATTGATGATAATAATAATATTGGCAACATACAAAGTGCAATCGGCCAAACTAATGTACTGAACGAAATGTCACAATGATTTTTTAAAAAATTAGATCGACTATGGCTTAAAATAGGAAAATTTTTTCTCCCATACAGGTATATTATACTTATAGTAAGTTTTCAAAGGTGGGTTTACCGATGCTAGCTAGCACTGATTTGAGTCTGGATTAAAGTGAGTAATGAACCACTTGAATGCACAAGAAAACGGAAAATATCTTGAATACCGTAAAATTGTATAAATCTATACTTAAGCTTGTTGTACTTTTAGTTACTTTGTAATTGTCAGGATAGTGGTTTCTCTGTTTTGTTATTTACCAACATGAGACTAACCACAGCTGAAAGTACGAATGATTCCCTGGCATCCCCTTTTTGCTGTTGATTCTAGTATCTGCTATAACACTTAAATTTTTTATTTTTTTATTAAAAGCATAAGATCCATTTACACTGATCGTAAAACCTAACATGCGATGCTCGCAATTATGATCCGGATGTTTTCTTTTCTTTTTTCGCACTTTAACAATTAAATTCCCCCACCGAACAACGAGTTTGGCAACCTGGTATGTACAACTTAGAGTGACTGCAAGTCACACACCATAAATCTTTCTGCTATGTATAAGAGATACCTGTTCACATACCCCAGGTCTTTACAGGCATACATGTTCCCCCTCCACCGAAAAAAGAGAAATCAATAAAGGTCCAGCTTAGTTTGAATACAAATAGCGGGAGAAAGGAAGAAATCTTGCACCATTTTGCATCTACAACCCTTGAAAAAGGCAAGAAAATTTTCAAAGGGGAGGTCTCCGCCAGACTAATCCCCTAGACCAGCATAACTCCAACAGTGGGGTGCCCCCAAGTGGTTAGTCTGGCTACGGCCTGTTCAGACAGACCATATCTGCTGAAATCAAGGGTTCCTCATATTTTGAACTTTCATTGCAAAGAATTTGTCTGTATTCGACTTATTTCCGCTTTGACTTGGTACTTATTTGGACTTACAATTTAAGGTCAACCATTGGTGTATTCATTTAACAGCATTGTTAGTGGATTTTTTGGGTAATAAAACTGAAGTACAAAATGGTAAGCTGTACATGCTGTATGTCCCAAAAGTCTGGGAATGGGGAAGATTTTGGATACAACTTTCATCAAGAACTTAATACACTTTCAAGACTACAATTTTAAAGGTATAAATGCGTTTAAAAGGCTTTTATAAATGCAAAGGATTAATTATGTATTTGGGGGGTTATTGGTAGGGATAAATTGTGTTGCTATCAGCTCAACAAGCAAAATAGAAAATCATATTACAAACATTGGCTGGTGTGTTCAAAATGAAAAAAAAAAACAATGTTCAAGATATTATCATAAGAATCCATCCTAATGCGAAAACATTTTAAGAGCCGAGATCTCAATCTATTCCAAGTCTGTTTATGTAGACCTACGGATTATTTGAATTAATCATCCAAATTTTTGAACATAGGCTGGCCCTCAGGGCTTACGAAGTTGAACATAGCGACAACAAAAAGCAATGTATCATAATCATTTGTCATCATGTTGTGATTATGAATATGCATGAGTCTAGCTGTCTCGAACATTTATCTTAACATACATTACAATAATGGGACATTTTCGTGGCCCAAGTGGTCGATGTTGCTTTTACAGGCTTTAATGCCACCTATGATCGTTACTGATTATTCCTCACTTCTAATAGAAGTATTTGGCGAATGGTCTGGATTATTATTTATTAGACTGAACCATCTTGCATCAAAATGAAACCTGATGTACAACTATGGTGGAGATCACTCATTTACCACTTAATCACTGCCATATGACAACCAAATTACATAACCATGCTGATCGGTCCCTGGTTATTTTAAATTGTCCTCCTGTTTTCAGTTCTAACCAAAACAAACTAACAAGTGAAAAAAGACGCACCCTACAACTTTTATGGACATGGCACATTTTGCATATGACATATTTTACCTCACTGCGATCAATTTAAATATCTGGACAGCTACATATTTCATGGTCACCGTGCACATTGGTATGCTGTGCCGATCTGGGTTGAAATCTCACCTAAAAGTAAATCTTGATCATCCGTCAGTATGAAGACGATGTTTGGCTTCCGACCGCTCTGCGACTGAATGCTGTTGGCGGGGTGTCTCCTCCGATTTGAATTAGGCTTTGCCATCCCACAATGCACCAGGACCAGAAGCAGTAACTTCAAATGTATCATTCTGACTGCTGGGAGCTGCTATGTGGCATTGGTTGAAGGTCGTCAAGTCTGTGGTAAAAAAACAAAGAAAATCAAGAAGTTCAGTGGAAACCTCCTGATAATTTCAAACGCTGTCAGTTGAGCAAAAGGAACTCGAGCATACATTTTCACTTTTCTCCTAAAAGCATTCACACCACTTCTTTAAATTCTAATAAATCTATTTGGTTAAACACACACACAACTAAAGATGGAAAACTTTGAAAATCTAGTTGCCTTGGTGATGATTGCTCCCTTATTTTTACACTCACCTATCTTTCGATCAAGTCCACTGTAGGCCTAATTCACATCTCCCTAAGTGTGTCCTAACAAATCTAACCTGAAGCTGCATTCCCTGACAGTCACAAAATATTCCTAAGTCCATGGATAACCAAACAGTCATGGCCACTATATCCTTTACAACAGCTGTGGACAGAGCACTCCCTATCACAGCTATAGATGCTCTCCCTAATGTCCATGGACACTGCTGTAACAGCCCTGAACAATCACTTAAAGCTATGCCATGAACACTCATTAATAGCAAGGAGACAAGCTCAAATAGCCAAGGCCATTCCTTAACTGTCATGGACCCTGTCATGGTCTCCTGTATCATTTTCCATCTTCCATCTCTGCATACTGTTGGTTCAGTATTAATTCTCTTTCTTCTCTCTTTCTCTTTCTTGGGTGGGTATATTCTGAATCTCACTTTGATGCAGTTTCAAGTTCCTTCTCATGTTTCATATTGTACTATTAGTGTATGTACACAACGCACTCCTTGAATCATGCATGGTGCAATATCTGGTACCCCTCAGAGTTGACAAATGTAGGTTAATTGCTCAGAGAAAACAATTACAGCGAGAGACGGGTCGCGGGGTCGGCCCAGTTAATGTTATCCTCCAGGAAGAGTTAATGGACGTAGCAGAGACAGGCTGCCAGAGATGGATGTACATGATGCTTGTAATTTTGCTATGTGAGATGGTAAAGAGATCAAGAATATACAAAATGACTTGCTGAAATTTACACAAGTAGCTCGAACTATACGCTGGTCATGCACTGTGTGCATACATGTAAAAACTACATTAAGGAGAATAAGACTCAATGTTAGTCAATATGCAATGATTAAAGGGATTAAACACTGTCATACAGTACCTATGAGAATAGCTACAATCTTGGACAAAATTCCTTGGGACACCCCGCTCCCCCTTTCAATGTTGGCTGCAGAAAAACTGGTCACAGGGTACATTCACTCCTTTAGCGCAAC
>VJOZ01048349.1:0-11382 GCA_009801055.1 Stichopus horrens | reverse complement strand
AAAAGGAAGAGCGAGAGAGAGAGAATAAAGAAGGAATTTAACATGATCCACTTTGAACTTGCAAATGAAAATATAAAATATATTTGGGATCTACTAGACAGAAGTGAGATCACATTCGAAAATAGAAAAAAAAAACCTGAACAACACATTTTCTGCATGGATGTTTAATTAATGGATACTTGTTATTCTCTGTCATTGTATGTTCTTTTAATTTATAACAATGTCTTAATAAGCAACAGCTAAGTACACTGTTTCAATCCTTTTATACATTTTTTTCATTGTGCAACAATTGAATTGACAGACGTGGACTCAATGTGGCATTGTCTCAGCTACATTCTCCCTTTTGATGGAATCGTATATTTCTTTGTTGTTCTCTGCCAATCTGTGCTGCTACGTACAATATAGGCATTCCACTGTCTAGAAAAGTGATCCTAAAACTGGGATCATGTAATCATTTTACTTTAAGCAAAAAATGATCCCTAGAATGGGATTTACATAACGTCGCTATGAAACCGTTTAGTGTATATGTATACCTGATGTGTGTTAGCTAAGTTTTCAATAACGTGTGCAATGTGTTAACGTGTGGCTGCATTTTCATTCCATCATAGGCTTTGTAACTGTAAAGTCAGTGACTTCACATTTTCAGTTGCATGCAGAATATGTAGGTACAATTTCGCATATATACTGTTCTACAATGATCGCACAATATGAGCAACTACTGACGCCAATATCTCTTTACATTTTCATCCTTTAGACACCCATCACGCGTAATTTCACATGCACTTGTACCGGGGAGTTGCTATTTTGGCAGCAACTTCCCTGCTTGTACTGCTAATAACAACTCGCGTATATATAGACTCTCAATTCAGACGTTTAAAGCTGACTTGTAAGCTGATATGTAAGGAGCCGAGAAAAAGCAAGTTTGGAAACATTGTTAAAACTGTAAAATTACAATCACTGTTTTCTAAAAAAGAGTTCCAAGTATAGGTCTTTTAGACAATACACCCTCACATGGTCTATGCTCATAGCTAAAATATAGCCATGTGTAAAAATCTGTGTGATATCTTCATTGGAAACCGCACAAAAAAAAAATAGTCATTCAGTCCAAAATTCCGTGTTTTCTATTGCAAATTCCCTTTTCCGATTTTGCAAAAATTAATTTGACCTCTTTTTATGCGCGAGGCTATACTTCTACCTCCCCCTAAGTGTGTCAAAGCTAGGACGCCCTCCCGTGTGCTCTCTCACTTTTGACCAAAATAGATCAAACTCTGGTCAAAGAATTGCAATTTTAACGGGTCACCTGTGGTAGCCCCGGGTTTCGTCTCGTGGCGAGCTAACCAAACATGGCCATCAGAGATTATGAATGAAGTAACAACCAACTTGTCATTTGTAGGTAAAATAAGTGCACTTTTCAGAGGTTAATACACTCCACAAAAATACTTTGAGGGAAATGCCGCGATGTATCGGTCTAAGGAAACGATATCGTGCCCGAAAAGATTTGTATAAATGAGAATAATGAAAAGAAAAACAAGAATAAAAACAATTTGGTGGAAAAGAGCGATTGTTACGTCATTCAGAAATCTTTACTGCAAAGACGTATCTAGAAACCTCCCATTTTGTTTCTTGTATTCCACTTCTTCGCCTTTTCCATCCTCCTTATTCCTCCACCCCTTCCCTTCCTCCAGTTCTCTGAATCCGAGAAACAACGGGTAAGACCGAAAATATGACAGTGTCT
This sequence comes from Stichopus horrens, assembly GCA_009801055.1. Classification (NCBI taxonomy): domain Eukaryota; kingdom Metazoa; phylum Echinodermata; class Holothuroidea; order Aspidochirotida; family Stichopodidae; genus Stichopus; species Stichopus horrens. The sequence continues at coordinate 9,647 of VJOZ01048349.1, read as the reverse complement.
GTAGTGCAAAATTTGATATTTTTGCAGTCAATATTTTGTTTTTACGCTAGAATTTGATAGTTACTGGAATAAAAAAAAATATGGTCATTTCATTGTCCCTCCTTGGTTTTGTTCTTCTCTTAAACATCTTAACGTAATATCTTTGTAAAAAAAAAACTTTGTGTGACGTCACTGATGACATCACAGAAGTCTTTGTATGTGCAAGTATACCACTTTCCCCGTACAGAGCAGCGAGAGCGAACTATTCTGTATATACCCTCTCACGATTATACTGTCGTCTCTTGAATACCCCGGGAGACTTGGGACAAAACAAAGGAGAAGAAGAGAGAGTGTGAATGATTCTAGGATCGACTCACAGGGATAATATATCCAAAATCTCTTTCTTTGACAATAGACAATCATTAACTGTTCTTATATTCATGGAAGATAAATTATCCATTCAGGTTTACTGACCGCCTGTCTATCAAAGCTTTATCTCTCGAACGAGAATCTCCTAATTTTAAAGAGGGAAAAATCTTTTCCCATGGCGGACCTGATCAAGTCAGATGGAGCGAGAAGAAGTGTTGCTAATTTTTAAAATCTTCCTTAATTTTTTTTTTCTCCAGATTTCTCTCTCTCTCTCTCTCTTTCTTTGTATTTCTTCCTTTCTTCGTTTGGGTAAGGGTATATAGCTGTCAGTACAGGTGACGTATGATAATGTAGTTGTACAAAAGAAATGTGTACCGTACTCTTAAGGGTCCCAAAAGGAAAGAAACTGCACGAAAAGATGGGGGCTGAGTATGAATACTAACATAAAGCAATCTGGTTTTTTATTAGCTCAGGATGGGGTACCCAAAAGAAACAAGAGACAGAGACAGAGAGAAAGAGAAAAAGAAAAGAAAGTGATATATATCGTTATCTCTCTATCAATCACGACAAAGGCGTGAAGAACGATAAAGCTTCACCGGTGACGAAATGCAAAAATAAAAAATCTGTACGCTCAAATCAAGCCTTCAATGGATCTTAAAAAATTAATGGGGTGTCTCCACGAACGAAACTGTATGCCTATGCGAAGAAGCTGATTATGAAATCATTAAAGCTGGGAGTCGGTATGCGAGGGTGGTATTGAGGGGTGTCGGGGTGAGGGTGGGGATTGTTGTTGAGGGTGGGGATTGTTGTATCTGGTAGATTACTTAACTATAGTTTTTCTGTATAGGAGAATTGATTTGGTACACTCCAACAAAACTACAAGACTTAATGTAATTGATAGCTCCTAAGCCATTCTTCCATGTTTGATACGCAGAGTGTAATTAGGTGACGTAGATTAGCTTCGTTTGCTCACCCTAAGTACGGTATATGGTGTTTCAAGGGAGCTTACATAAACTAAAATGTGTTCGAATTCACTCCAAAAAAAAAACGAGTAAAATGAAATTTGAATTTTAGTAGATTATATGAAGCATTGCGTGTTCCTTTTACTCTTAATAATTTAGAAGTAATCGTTACCTGTCTGTTGGTGAGACAATTCTCGGAAATGGTGTGTTGTGGGTTGACTCAAGTCAAGTTGTCACTACGTCACAACTATAGGAATTTCTTGGTTGACTTTGTGGTTTGAATGTTCCTCCGCAGGTTCACTGCGGCTGCTCATATTCCACTATGAGCTCTTCATCGTGTAAATATCTTGTTTACTTAACATTGTTTACATCGGGGTACCCGGGTACTCGGGTACCCTAGCGACCCTGTCAGGAGCCGACTCTAAAATCGTTATCTGTAGCCAAGGTTTCAAGGTACATCGACAAATTTCAGCATGTATGCAACTTTATCAAAGACCAACTTCGTTGCCATGCCCGTATACTAAAGAAACTTGCTGTTATATCCATGCCGTATCATGACTTCACAGCGAACTCGTAGCGTAACGGAAGCTATATTTTCGGGTACTCGACCGACTTCGGAAGTCGGGTACCCGGGTCAGAGTCGGGATGTTGACTGCTTTTACACCGACTGTACACCTATAGATTGAATTAGCGTGTATTCTTTTAGACGGACCCTTAGACGGATAGAAGGAAGAAATTAAATGTTGCCGTTACGTTTACACAGAAAATTGTCATTTTAATACCCAAAATGCGTTCAGTTTTCCCCAAATAGTTGCATTTTTCATCACGAAACAGTAAATTAGACCTTAATTCTCTTCTCAAAAAACTTCCTCGAAACGAGGCAATGCAAACATTTTATTCGATATAAGAAATCTGTTTTCATTTACACAATGTATTCACATTAACTTTGCATGCTATACGATTGCAGCATTTCATTGTTTCAAGTTGCTTAGATCAATTTGTAGGCCTATAGTATAGTTTGGAATTGACAGACCAATAGACCAGACATACACGTGGTCCTGAAAAATAGTAAAAAGACAAACATGGTTCTTCCGAACGTGTCAGTAGAGAACATTTCGTTCGTTTTCAAATTCACGATATTTGCGTTGTTTTAATGCTTGGCAGGTATACGTTGAAGTCCCGACAAACGATCGCAACAACAAATATATTTAGAAATAAATATCATAAGCATGTAAATGAAAGGGGTCAAAAGATTTTTCTCAAGATTTTCACAAGAGTTCGCAGTCAATTAGCTCTGTCTGCGCTGTAACTTATGGCGACACAGCACGCTAACTTATGAAATAGAACACATTTTATTGCGAGAACTATTTCACGCTGGGTGTTCACATCATTGTCTAAAATCCGGATGCATGGAATCCAAACAAATTGACCGAGAAAATCTGTGTCAGTTCAAAGAGTGAGAAAACAGGAAAGCAAATTTGGTCTCCTTCTTACCTTTTTTTTCTTCGTCATTTGTGGGACAGCGATTAAGAAACTCGTACATGTCATAACAAGTTCAAATGTGATTTATAGTAGGTTATCAGGCTATGTACTAAATAGGTTGATATGAAGTTAAGTTTTAGTGTGTACGGAAGTAAGTGTAACGGTAGGCTAGGCTCCATATAAAGTGAAGTGGGTATTACATAAGAATCGCCACTACCATTCAGATTGTCATAAAGCTCTGTTCCAGTTCACCTCAGACTTATTGTACCTCATCTCAGACTTATCGTACCTCACCTCAGACTTATCGTACCTCACCTCAGACTTATCGTACCTAATCTCCGCAGACTTATCACGATGAGACTAGATCTGATAATTCGTACAAATATTCCATCATTTTTATCTCGTTGATCAATTTGAGAAGGCCTATAATTATGTTCCATTTAGAATAAATACAAGCTCGTAATGCAATAATTGTATAGATAGCAGTAACTTCATCACTGATAACCGATTCGAAGTTAGCGATAGGCCACAGTGCGATTTGACCTGTAGTTAGTACGATGTAATTAAAAAAAAAGAAGATATATGCAGAAATGTATGCTACCATATAACACATTATCCAGATTTTTCATAATTTCTATCCATTGCTCATGGACAGACGATACTCAAGACTTTAAAATTGCAGCGATCATCTGTTTTAATCCAAGTTTAAACAGTAATTCAAATTAACAGATATATTTAATCCATTCTTATATTCATTCATTCGTTCCTTCATTCTTGTCCATTCATTATCTTGTTCATTCATTTTATTCATTGTGAGCTTTCATGCGCCCTGACAGTTCCTCCACACGCAGTTCCTTATGAGGTGTAAATTAATCTCCACGAACAAATCCCCGGTGCACACATAGGCCTTGTCAGTGTACCTGAATGTGCAAATTCACAATACACTGGTAGCTATATTAGGTACATATCACACATGCGGAAATATATAACATACGGATATACAGCTCATGCGAACCCGTTCAATTAAGCCTGATTCAGGCATCAATGCGCACCTGTTTAGCAAATGAATAAGTTATAATGTATCGTCTAACGAGAAACGGTTTCTATTACCAGGAATGACAAGACAGAATTATGGGCACGCATTGGACCTATGCGACAAATATAGCCTATACCATCGAAGTGCGTTGCCTTATTCAACGATTTTTAATAGGTCCACGTGAACTCGTTGAAAATAGACCTATATCTAGTTTCACTTATCTAACTTCTTTACACGAGCAACTAAGAGAAGACATCGATTTGAGCGTCGGGATACTCTCATTCCTAAAATCATCATGACGATAATTCATACCGACAGGTTCATCACTTTAAACACACATGTGACCAGATATTTTAACAGAAGTTACATTAATTCTCACGACAAGTGCACTCAAGAGCCTAAGCTGTCTATCCTACCGGAATTAAGTTAATACTGTCAAGATCGATAACTCAGTCCTACGACTGAATGTACCTATGTTCTCATTCCTAACATTCTTAAATACCACGCATTCATATCCTAATGAAATCAATAGCAAGAACCACTCTCACATTTCGAGACCGAAATTTAGGAGCTCAAGGAAACCTGGAATAGAATATCTCCGAAACTACAAATATACGTATATACGGTCTACATATATCTACATGAATGAAACAGATCATGGAGTCAAGTTAACGAAATGGAAAGACAGACGGTTCAAGGTAAAATAGTGACGCTTTGTCACATCTGGGTCTCTAAATATAATATACGAGTAGGCCTTTACGAAAACTATACATAACATGTGTCCGTCTGAATTATCCGTCGACATGATGCCTATAATCCCAAAAGATATCGAGGGAGGAGTGAAAATTAGCATCTCTTTATATCGGTCAGACAATTGCAATTGCTTAATAGACTCATTTAAGGGAGATGTTTTATATAACATACTTCACATCATATCATAATCTTCTTTGTCACAAAATATTTCTCCTCCGTAATCCACGTAACTGCTCGGTACAATGATGTACAGCGCAGACAGTCTGCTACGGGCAGCTACACATACCGATGTGGTAAAAACCAGGACAGGGCTCATTAAAATAATTATTGGTTGACCATAGTGGCCTATTTAAATAAAACTGCAGTGCATTTATTTTCTGCTCTTGTGGGTCTTAAAGCATACATTGATTCCGGGCTGAATTTGAGAAAATACGAATTTGACTTTTTTTTAAGTTTTAGAAATACATCTGGCCACAGTAAAAACATTGCGTTATCTGGAAAAATTATCTGAAAATCTTTTTTTTCTAATTAAGATGAAGTTAATTACCAACTGAAGACAATGCATATGTAAACAAATTATATTTTGAATAAGACCATAGTAGATCGATATCTCTTTTAATGACAAATATTTTATTCAGAAAGTGATGGTTTCGAGAATGGTTTCCCACAACCATGTCACAGATCACCCACCCTGTTCACTTGATCGTGGTATTATAGGCTTACCCTGGTGATGGGGCTATCATGGACAAATCGCATGCAAACCACTGCATCTAGAACTTGAGTATGAAGATACAGGAATAACCTTTAAAGAAGCCTTAAGTAAAAACATAAGATTTTTTTAATTGGTCATTGATTAAAATTTGCAGCATCTTCTATTATTGGTTTCAATTATAGTGTGGTAGTATGTAGAGAGGGTCCTGATTACGTAACGGACCTGACATCATCATAAGATGTAAAACGAAGTGTAGAAATTGTCTTCCAGTGTGCACAACTCCTATCTGCCTATCTGGAGGGTAAACAGCCTGCCGTGTTACAATAGGCTTTTTCTTGTGTGTATGTGTGTTAGGGTGTCGTTGTTGGCCCATGAAAACTATTTTGTGGATGTTTTCATGTAACGGTGTTATGCATTTAATGATGTTACAATAAAGCAAAGGGGGGGGGGGCAGGTTGATGTTTGTCATTGTTGGTCCTAGTTTGTCTAGAGGGTGTTGGCGTCTTAGGCCAATATGGCCAACTTTGTAATTTTACATACGTGCTTGAAGCTGGGGGTCTGGCCACCTTTCTACCTGTATGTCCACTCGCCTAACCAACCCACACATTCAAATCAATTCCTACGACAATTGTTAAAATTGTATAGAGACACCAGTCCAACTGTTTTCGATTGAATTGTATCTTTGTTTCATGTGTATTTGCTAAGCCTTGTGACGTAACTACACGTTTTGGAATGAGCAATGAGCCATTGATAGTTTAATGTTCGGTAGGTCCAGGCTTTAAAGAAAACGGACATTATTATTTATTTAGCAAATGCCGCTTGCAGACGAAGCGTATATACCCAGCTTGTAACTTATTCACTTTACGTCACATAATGTGACAATGGATGTGAATGCTACGATGTGTACGCATAATCTCTTTTATTTAATGTGGTTTTTCGGAAGCGAAAATGGAGATATGCCGTCAACGACAGCCTGAAAACATTTATGAGTAACACTGAGCTACACAGTAACGTATAGTTGTGAGTTCTCCCCGAAGTACTATACTGGTAGACCGTGACAGAAGATACGCGGTCACAGGAGTAAAGTGTGAAATATTAAGTTTATTTTCACAAATGAAACATTTGGACTAGCCAATTATTACTTTTAATGTAAGCACCGTTGGTTCTCATTTAAATGAACGATTTCTGCATGATCGTATCTTTCCATCTACACTGGCAGGACGTTCCACTACTTATAAAACAAACACATACACACACAAACACACATATACACAGAAACGCACATATACAGGCAGAAGCAAAACAACGTATTCCAATAACAAGTGACGAGTCTATCGTCGAGGGATTAACAAGTAGCAAATGGTTCAGATGTAAAATGTACATTGAAACAATGGGTATGTAGGAAGTTTAAAAAAAAAGAAAAGAACGAAGGGTGGTGGAATGAAAACAAAACCGAGCAGGCCTAGTGTTAACACCTCGATCAAGCTATAGGGCAAGCTTTGACTGGTCGTAAATCCTGTTGTATAGTTCACCCCCTATGATATCATATTTACTAGTAAAAAAAAAGAGAAGCAGAAAAAAATACTTGACGACTTTCTCTTAGGGCAACGCACCCGAATAACAGTGCGATGACACCCAATGTGTATCAGGAACATGTATACGTAATAGGGACATGTGTAGACTCCATCCGAAGTAATCTACTTGCAAACTTGCAGACAGTGCTTTAGACAGGGAACGGGTAAGAGTTCATCCCGCAGAGGGAATACGTAGCTGGGAGGGTGAAATGTGTGAATGACACGAAAACTAATACTTTATTATAGTCGACACAAGACTGAATTCATATTTCCACAAGATTAAATGTATCACATACGTGTGGGCCTGTGTATACACGTAGATTATAAATATTCCCTGGTCGATGACTACTGCTATGCAACCGACTGTGTGGGATCTATGTATTATGTAGTTTCATATATTAGTGATGCCCGTAACTCGAAAACTACAGATGTATCAAGAGGGGAATGGATTTGTTCCACAATTTAGTCAGTGCAATAAGAACGAGATGCAGTGTTCATGAAGTGTCAACAAAGGTTAGTTAAATTCTGAAAAAAAAACTTTTATACTTCATGGAAAAGGCTGAAAGTTGTATTTTGTCTCTCCTAACGACCATAGTAAGTACAATACGACCTGCATCACCTGTATGAATTGAATGTGATTCCAGCGAGTATACTTGCAAACCACAAACATTCTAAACGAGGTGTAATTAAAAATGGAAAGAAACTTCTTCCCTACAGTCACGTGAGAGCTCATCCTTTATCAGACCACCATGTCACAGTCCATATTTTTATACTCTGATCGTGTAAAAAAAAAACGTGTTACTTTACGTATGGTGAAGTTCAGAATATATCAGTACCGATCATTTCGTATCAAGATGACGTCATCGTCTTTTTCCAGGTAACGTTAAAAGAAAAAGAAATGATTGATTTCTTTATGTGTAAAACTAATCAAACATTATTCAAGAGAACAAAACAGTATGATTAAACTGCTCATCCACAAGAAAGCAAGTTTGTGTAAGGAAGTATGAAACATTAAAAAAATTCACACACACACACAAAAAATTCCCCGTGGATGATTCCCAGACTGTCACAACAATATTGTTCTCTGCTTCGAAATGATGTTTTTCTTCTTTTTCAGAGTTATTATCCGATTAATGAGGTTTTAATTACACAAACAATGCGTAGGTTTTTAGATCTGCTCATCTTCCGATAGCGAGTCTTCATACATTTACACATTTTTAAATGACTTGTACTTTGATTAACGAATTTTGATGACTTACTTACGAAGCATGAACCAACTTAGAACTAAGAGTCGAAAACAATCGGAAACGTGGCCTCTGTTTACAAAACAGCGCAAAGGAGACCGTACGTGGCGCTCAGTTGAAGGGAAATAAGGACGTTTGTTTTACGGAACAAAATCTTATTTTTAAAAAACTCTATTAAATTATCGGTGGACACAGACTGACAGATTATGCAAAATAAAGAAGTACGGTCGTCTGTCCCCCATTTTCCGCAGATAGAAATCCAATTATTGGTTGCCTAAGAATAATTTGTTCACTCAATCTTTCAAAAATTCAAAATGATCCATCTTCCGTAAGTTGTCTTATGATTAATCTTTTGAGGAGCTGAAGCTTTAGTAGATGTTTCTTGATGAGCTTGTATGATGGTAACAACGATTAAAATTGTTCGCTTTGTATCACATGTCTGTGCATTGCAAACGCCCCCATTTCCCTTCAAAACACGCCCACTTGGATTACGTCATTAAAACCGTTCAAACTGACAATTTTTGTTACGTTTGCCAAACAGCCAGAAATCTGTTAAGAGTCCATCATCAAGGCGCGCAAGACACGATTATCTCCCTGTCTCTAAGAGAAAGATACGATGTGGTTTACTGAAGTTTGCTTGCATTTGAGGTACACAATCCAACTTGAGTATAGAACGATCGCTTTCTCTTATATAACTATGTACTAATAACAACGTGGATTTACCATCGATGGACTAGGGAAATCTATGTAACCTATTCTGACGTCATCACGCAAAGTTAATCTTTAGTTTATTATTATTTGTTTCTTCAAACACTTGCGTAATGGTCTTCGAGCACTGTTATGAACCTTGCACTATAACTATCATGGAAAATAAAAGCTAGAAGTTATAGTTCTGTTATCAATCGTTCGTTACTCCTGAATTGCTGAGAGATTTCGTACTTACAAGAAGTCAAAAAAAAAAAAAAAAGAGGAAAAAAAAGTAGGTGTTCGATTTAACAAACAGCTGAAAACAGCCCAGGTGAAGATGTGTGTCTCAACGCGTCAACGTCAGTAAAAAAAACGTGACGAAATAATTCGGTCAGCAGGAATATGGTAAAGTTAAGAGAACTTTGCCAATGAGATTGGCCTCATGACCGTGCGTATACAAAGCTCAATGAACTCCCGTTACCTATCTGTCTATATCGTTTTATCGTTATATCCTTTCCGAGACCTTTCAAAAATATGAGAAGAGATAAAAAAAAAATAGCTTTAAGTAGGCCAAGATTCTAAAGACATTTATATACATAACAATAATATCTTTCGTCAGCGAGCTTTATTTGGTTTAATTCAATTTTTTTACATCTACTGGGAAGAAAAGTAAGAGAAATAGAGACTGAAGTGACATAATGTGCTGATATACTTTGCGCTAGATATTTGACTCCCTTCGCCAAGACCGTGACGGATAAAACGACCACGACAAGTTTAAACAAATGTATCAACCTGTCTTTGATCGACTGAGATGGCGATTTGCTACATTTGGAAAACAAGCGTGATATT
>VJOZ01048332.1:0-11485 GCA_009801055.1 Stichopus horrens | reverse complement strand
AGCAAGTGTCACAGATGCACACGCACACACGCCAACCTGACTGCATAGGTTCCTTTGCTGATGCAAGGAACCAAAAAAGCTTCATGGTTCTTGATAAGGTATTTGCGCAACAAATAATCAGGTTAATTAAAAGGTCACATAAGGAAATTTCTCACACCTTCCTGTTTAGTCAACTTTGAGATTAAATATATTGCACCACAGCCTGCACAGTTGCAAGAATTTTGGTGAATTTATCATGAGTTTCCATAATCAAGTGGAGTATTTTACAACACATTAAAAGTAGCTTTCATTTGTTTGTAGTTCAGATGATTGGTCACAAAATCCAAATACATTCTGACAAGAACTGCTTTTTAGATATTCGAGAATATTTTACCATAGTTTTCTTCGGTCCCAAAATAAACATTTCTTCAGCACAAAGTATTTTATTGAGTTGCATGGTTTTGGATAGTAATGGAGAGGCCTCTGTCAACTTAAAAAAAAAAGGCAGGTCTGAGTGATAAGTTAAACACTACCAATCTGTAAATTATGCAGATTGACTATTACAGTATTTTCACCTGTTCAAATTTACCAGGTGAGTTATTTCCCTTGAAGACACTTACAAAATAGAAAAACCACCAGCTTGAAACAAAATGCTACTTAAATATCATAAATGCCTCTAAAAGGCTTTAAATATCACAATGTGTTAAGAAACTCTTTTACTTTAATCGAAGGCTGCATGTTTTTTTTTAATACGAATGAAATATCGAAATTGTCAGATACACACAGAACTCACATTGAATGCTGAAGGTCACAAAGCACTTAAGATGAAAACAGCCTGAAAAATATCTGTCTCTCTAATGGTATTTACACAGCGAATTTGATGGAATGCCCAAAACATCTGACTGCTAGGTAAGTACGAGGTAATCAGCCATGTCTAATTATGCCAGTACGTGCAAACATCCTAGCTCAAAATTCTGTGTACTTTCTCTTTTGAAGTGCTTTTGTTGTGAAGGAGAAAGACTGAAAGGAAAATAGTTTCACTGCTTAAAAAAAAAAACACATAACACAAAATATTGCACACCATTTTCTGTGCAGTTACACTGAACAAATCACCCATCCCTATGACTTTATTGCTAATTGAAAACTGCCTCTGGTGTAAGAGTTTTTTCATGGGATATTTCCTATGTTGAGAAGTAATATCAGTGTTTACATTAAATTGCCTACCAGTTTGTGTGTCATGTTGAATTAAGTGCATCCAACAATCTCCACCCTTGCAATCAAAATAGGAATCTCACCTCCCAAACTCTCCTGTTGACAGGACAAGAGGTGGCGATATATGAGATCACATGATAGCAAAATCTGGTAGGAAATACTTCAGGTTTTCTTTTCTTCAGTGATGTTTTTTCCCATCCTTTTGCCTTTTGTTTGTTTTTTTGTCTTTTTCATTCTCAAACGAAAACATTTCCATTAAGCATTTCTTCAGACTGAATTATCTCAAGGAATTCCTTATAAGAAACAAATCCTTCTTCATTGTATGCAGTCGGTCAGATACAACTAAACACTATGTCTATGTCTTCGGTTCCTTTACAGAGAGAGTTGTGTCAACCATGTCCCAAAAATTGAAACAAAATGGTGCAACTGGCATGTACGTGGGAAAAAATGGCTTTAAATTCGAGTTGGCACAGCCCTATAATGGAACTCTGCTGTCTGAACAACAGTGCCCTCGATCCAACACCTGGAGACTTCTAAACACTGTTTCTAAAAAATTTAGTCACCAAAATCCAGTATATTTCTTGGACAAACAATATAAAGATGCTAAGTCTTGGACATCTTGCTCTTCAAATATGCTGGTCTTACTTTATTCTTACTTTTGTGCACTTTACGAATTTGCAGTAATGGACGAGTTATTAAGTGAGCAAAATTTGAGCCGACCCCCCCATAAATAAACAATTACAAAACTGTGAATGAAAAGTTAATCACTGACCTTCCTTTTTACTACAGATTCTCCTTTCCACCTCCCTGGAGAGTCCTTCTGGCAATTTGACATTTGGTTTCTTAATGCTATCGGTGCTCTTGAACTAGATCTGATCAAGATCTACTGACCTTAATCGGACGATCACCTACCACACGATAACCAGTGAAGCAATCCTTTACACTTGGTTCATACTCAGAACTGATCCTGACACACTGAGCCCCGCTTGTGAGAGGCTAAAGTTTTCGCAATTTGGTTCAGATCAAGTAAGATGAAAAGGATGAGCCATGTTCCCATGGAAACAGTCCACATTTCGAGATTTTACATGCAGCTGCATGTCGTCCATGCATGCCTGAGGCTGTTACTTACCGCTACATTACCTAATTTGCATATTGAACAGTTCACTAAAATAGTATCATGTGGGCAGGCTTTGTAAACATCCTGCTCTCTACATCACCTCATTTATTTTTGTCATTTGTATGTGTCCCTTTGTCACATCAATTGAAAGTTTTTTTTTTAAGGTGTCTATTCATTCCTCTTTACATCAGATGTGAAGACCATCAAATAACTGAGTGAATATAGGTTATTGTTTTATTTCCCAATCTTGCTCACCAGTCACTTTCTATAGCACAGAAAAAACAGATGGGTCAGAGTTCCATTTCACAACTGATTGCCCATAAATTGCATTTTAGCGAACACAGCAATTTGCCATAGTGAGGGTACCGATGACACTGCCCAGAGGAGGGGCTTGGGGACATCCCCCTCCCTTGTGAGAAAATTCAAATAGAGTTGCATGACCTTACACTTCAATGTAAGTCTACTTGAAAAGTTAATGATTGCACTTGCTGTTTTTTCACTAAAATATTATGAAAGTAAAGATCACATCTCCTGAACTATCACAATGCTTATTTTAAGACAGTCAAAATCATAGAGAAAAATGAAGGATACTCCAGCAGTTGTGCCTAAGTGACATCACAGATTACCAACAATGCAATGCACCAATTTAGAATAGATGTTTCCTCGAAACTCCAGAACTGCCAAATGCGACATGCTATGGAGAGATGGTTTTCCCCAATAAAGAAACAGCAATGTTTCCTAATATTTACGAAATACAAATTTTCTTCAATGGCAACCCCTCTAAGTATCAGTGAACTAAAAATTGCAATCTACTTCTAATAGGCAAATTTTTCTAATGCAACACACTATGTTTTGGTAACATTCAGAAGTTTCGTACATCAAAATTAAGGATTACATGCCAAATGTATTTTAATCATGATAAAAGGAGACACGTGTAGCAAATGTTGACAGAGAGCTGGAAATGTCACCAGAAGATGATTGGAGTTACCATTTAAAAGACACGTCCAAGAGATAAACCAAAAATAAATTGATTCAAACCACTACAATCATGAGCAGTAATGGCCCCAACACTTACGCACATTAAAACTGAAAAAGTTGTGAATGGCACGCACAAAAAAAAAACAACAACTGAATGCTCTCTTGGTAAACAAACTCTCAAAACTTCTAGCAACTCAATCTCAAGCAGTTTGCAGCCTCACTCAAAAAGGTAAGCCCAAGGGCACATGACAAATGAGAGTGAAAGTGTTTAAAAACGGCAGAATACAAAACCGTCTTCCAAATTTAGAGTCATATGTATTGCATTTCATTTCCACAATATTTCATGTGGATACTTTCTCTTATTTCATTTGTGTCTAAGCTTCAGCTCTTGGGACAGACGGCAGTCTTGGGAGCCTTCCATTTCATGGCACAGGTGTAATATATTTCCTCCAAAGGACGATACCGAGGGAGAAGCGTATGTAGCGGTTTTGTCTTCTGTTATCATCTCTATTTCACAGGCTACAGAGTAAAGGGAGGAATCTTACTCTCTTTGAAGCTAGATAGCTGTTTACTTTTGGAACTCTTCTAGGCATGCTCTACTTTGCAAATTTGTCAGTCATTTCTACCAGTATGTTTTACCTTTGTAATATCTGACATGCAAAAGGTATGTATCATACATGCTACTTATAACTGTCTTTGAAGATTGGCTTCTTTAGCTTCTCAGACACATTGTTATTAATCATAATAATGAGAGTGTGGCAGCCTAGTGATTAAGGCTTCAGACTCGTAGACGAGTGGTTATAATATCAGTTCAAATCCATGTGATACCCTTGGGCAAGGTATTCATCACAACTTGCTTCTCCTCAACTAGGTGCTAACTGGGGACCTGCAAAGGGCTTGAGTACACCTGGGGTGTTGATGGTTGCCCCATACTCTCCGGGGTTGTGGAGCGTACCTGGTTCCCATGAACAAGGACAATGGGTGAATGCCTTGAAGTGTCTCAGGCAGTTATGCTACAGGGTGAGTGCGCTATATAAGAATAGACTGTTACTATTGGGACTTCAGTGCCTAGGAAGCTAAGAGACTTAAGCTTCAACTAACAAGTGGATTCAGACTTCTTTATGGTAAATCACAAACATGACATTTGACTTTGTATACCTGTAAGACTGTCAGTAGAGGAGGGTACAAACACCTGAAGGGGAGGCACAACCTGTGTCTTGAAAGAACAGAAAAGGCTCAAGTACTACGTGAGTAAAATAAACAACCTATCCCACTGTAAAATATCATGGAACTGAAAAAATTCAATGAAGGCATATGTGGATTCCACAGTTACAATTTGGCAGATGTTACTTGGAAGCATTAAACCTTAGCAGTGAGTCAAAATACCATTTACCTGACAAAAACCAGAGAGTTACCCATAGCCTAAAGAGAAGAATTATCACCATGCTAGGCAAGATCACTCGATACAATCACTAAACCACCAGTCTCCATGTATCTTTGTTTCTCAATTTGACGATTACCTGATGGCTGTAATTCATTCACAACTACTTAAACATGACCAGCAGGCAAACTTAATACCGCTTTGAAATCCTCAAAACGTCGGCAAATGCTCCGAACAGATACGTTTGGAAGAGATGCTATCTACGCTGCGACCACTTTCTTATAACCCTTTCCAGCTTTCAGTTGTGGTAAGAATCACTTTCCCTGTACTGATGTGAGATATATCTAAATTCCTCCATGGAAATGACCAAACAGCCTGACAAATCTATGGTTCTAGTGACTTTGCAGCCTTCAAATTTTCTGGGTCACGAGTTGCGTTCACAGTGAGTGGCCCCAAAGCTTATTTCAGTAGGTCTCCATGCGCTCAACTTGTAAAATATTGAGCATTCAGTGTGATAAATATAGGGTCATTACGTTATTGTAAATAACTTATTTAAGAATGATAAAAAAAATCAGCAAAGACAGGATTCTCTCAGACAACAGCTTCCATGGTATTTCACTGACCTATAAAATTTCTCACGTGAGAATGGCTGGGCTATCCCTGTGAAATTGTGCTCAACTGATGATTTGCTTCAAAATGTTGAAGGTGAAAGAATTCAATCTGATGTTTGCATATTCGAGGAAGGATTGGGCATAAGGCCAGCAGTGACGAAAGTCTTGACATTTACAGCGCGCAGTCTTCATGGGGGTTACAGGCTACCTCTATGCTTTGCTGCTCACCTGTAAATGCATGTTGAGAATTCCATGTTGTTAATTTTCGTGCATTTGAGATGCAATGTACATTCATTTTTCTTTTTCTAGGTTTCCAAAATGTGTTAGTTTGCTCATCATAGTTGTAGAAATAAGTGTGCAAAACTAAGTGGCCTATAAACATGATGGGCCTAACATATCAGTCTCTCAAACGTAAGGTTTTCAGAAGTTTGCCAGAAAGTATCACATCCATGTTTGGTATTGGTAACCAGAAGTGCTTACAGCCATATCTCACCGAAAGAAGGCAGCGCATACATTAAGACCACATGAAATAAGCAAAAACCTATCAAATTCTGTCAAATGATGGTTTCAGTTGCAGCACGGAATGTAAGTGCTCTTTCATCGTTAATACAGAAGTCCTTATATTACAAGTCTCCCCAGCACTCAGCTTTCTAAGTGGTCACCTTTCTAATGATAAAATAGTCTTAGGCTATATAATCGAAGACTTCTCAAGGACGAGAGTACTTGAACAAACACCAATGTGAATATGAGGTACTTGCCAAAGGATGTTCATGATATTATCGACAACCTGCCATCGGGCATTTTAGCAAGTGGTTAAATTCACTGCATCGCAGATGAGGTGCGTCACTATGTTGATATCAACTATTCCCAGCAAAAAGCTCACTTTTCAAAAAAAAAAAAAGTCACCCATAGCCATTCTACAGATATTTCTAAAACATCATGCCTAATGTATTTCACCGATGTGTGAAATTGCTCACTTTTACTTTTAGTAGTTGCTTGCTATTTTTAGCTTCTGCTACGAAAGTCAACTTTTGTTTTGGGTACAACTTTGCAGCTACTGATCTATAGTGACTTGCCCTATCACTGGTATAAATGAAAACAGGTAAACAGCAAATTGCAGAAGTATATATTGAAGGTATCAGGATGAATATGGAGTGGAGGAAATGTTGGGAGATGGTGGAGTGGCACAATTCTAAAATGAAAAGAGCATACTGAAGTATCAATGACAAGGATCACCAGACTACTCTAGATAAATTTTAAGATGTAAATGTCTAGACATGAGTATATCAGAGAGAATTTGCTTTATCCCAGAGAAAAGGTGAAAAAGGGGGAGGTGGGTCCTTCTAATCTACAGCAGTATTAAGTAGATTTTACACCCATTTTGATGATTTCTTTTTTCCTAAAAATACCATGGTAATGTCGTTCATGACGTAAATTCAATTGGTACAGTAAGTTTATCTGATCCATCAACTGATTGCATCTGCAGTCAGATCATTGATTTCTGTTGTGTAAGAAGTTGTCTGAATTCTGGCCAAAAGAGACTTCAAACTAAATGCTTCTGAGTGTAAATGTAATCTTTTTATACATATTCAATATTAAATCAAACAGAGGTAGGGAGATGGGAGGAGTTTGGGTGTGGTATGCATCATACAACATGAGTGCTTTCTATTGATCTCATACTTCATTGTCATCCAAACCAAGTAAGTTCACAAATGTGATCCGGTTGCAAATAGAGGGCAGTGTTTAAGTATACCAGAGAGCTCTACATAGCAGAACAGAACACAGAAAGGGTATACTGAATACTCCCTTAGGAGGGAAAATACTATGTGAGGATCATGTTGGATGACTTCAACCATCTACATAGCACTCTCAACAACCAAAGTACAAAGATGATGTTTTGAACTAAGCAGAGAATGTGCAGTTGCTTATGAATGTCTCCACAAGCAACAAGAATTATCTCTGACACCTTTCAGATTAGTCTGCTTCACATGGAATATTTAAAACTTTGAGTGAAAGAAATCTTGCATTTTACAGGCCGGTAAAAAGTAAAAGGACAGAGTGGGTCAGCTCTAAAAATATTAGCATGACCAAAATTTGCCAATCTTTGACAAACACAAATGCTTGCCTCATTTTCTTCACAGATCTACCACATTTTCTGTCCTAAAATAGTATCAATGAAGGTATGCTTGAACATGGAATCATTCGACCAATCAACCATAACATTTCCATGGCTTAGGACACGGATTAGTGATCAAACTCGAGCAATTTTTGTCGGACAGCAGACTACGTTGGGAAAGTTTGAACACAATGCATCCCAGAAAAAATATCCACATAAACATCAGACCTCACATCGGTGAATTTGATGCATCTGTCGAACGTGCCCACTAGCAGGACACACTATGTACTGAAATGTACTTGAGCTAAATATTGCTGTACCGAGACTGTAAGATTTGTGAAGTTGTGGGGCCGTGACTGCACCACCATTGCTTCACTCTGATCATCAACACTCCGCTCTGGAATAACATTTGAGTCATATACCCTGCATTCAACTTATGAAAACACTAGGTCACTTTTATGTACTGTTTTATACAACAGCTGCGAGCCTGTTAAAATGCAGATTATCCAAATCTGTTCAATAATGGACTAGCCTGGACAGTGATACACTCTGGGGACTGGTAAGTCGAGGTCATGCTCCGATGGTGCTACCTGAAAAGGGGGGCATCACAAAAAAGATTGGGAACAACTTGTTTAGTATGCAGTAATTTAGAACCTTCCTTTGACTGAAATAGTCTCCCAACTTTACCTGACTTGGATACATAGTAAGTTTTACCACACAACCATTAACAACCTTTCATGACAGCAATGGGTGCAGTGGTTGCTAGGAGACTGATGCTGAAGCAGTGAATCTCATCTTTACATTCACGCCCATGTGGAGGCCTGACCCTCCAAATCTTACCCTTTCTTGAAGGCTCTGTGAACGCCTGTTCCCAAAATTAGATGTGGTCCTCTGATTAATTTTCACCCTGCCTGCTAAATTATCGCCTTCCGATTTCATTCGTCTCACATGACCGTGATTGTTGTTGGTAGCATCTGGTATGAGGGAAGGCTCGGATCCTGTCGGAGACAGTGGGGATATGTCCAGTCCGTCATCACTGGGGCTAAAGTGACCCTGTAATGCAATACATTAATAAGTGAACATGTGATAATGACTCTTATACTGAAACAAACCCTAGGCTTAAAAGCTGCATGAGCAAACTTTGTGGTCACTTTGTAGGGTCACAAATTTGTCTGCACAAATAAGTCAAATAAATATTGAGAGTTTTGATTTGCTACGTGGTGGCTTTGTTTTCGCTAAAACAATAGCTTGCATTGGATTGACACGACTGCACACATTTTGCAAGGAGTGCACAGGAGCTGACACTGTCAACATGTACTCAATTGTTCTACTTTGAACCATTTTCATGGACGTTTTACTTCTCTTCTCATCATTGAGGTGACTCGATTCACAAATTTAAATTTACCTAAATAAAAATAAACTACACATGATTTAATGGACCTCAATAACAAAAGACAAGGTATCGGCAACAAAATATTGCTCTTTTTCTGGGGCCATTTCCCATTTTGACAGGTTTTGTTTTTCACCTTGACTCTCTGAAAGAGAACAGAAATCAATGATCGAGAGACCGAATATAATTGCTAATATTGACGATCAAATTAATTAAAATCTGCAGTTACACATTTCCTACTAGAAAACCCCCTGACATGTCTCACTTTCACAACTGCTAGGTCAGTTTGTGAAAATTTCAGTTGCTCTCTTACTGTGTACTGAGGCAAACAACTCAAACATTAATTACTGATACAGGTAAGTGTTTGGACACTGAATGAAATTTTTAATTCGGGTGGAATGAGTATTCAGGACACGGATCAAACGGTACCAAGCAGCTCGATATCAAAAACAGCTGGCTTCACTGAATAACAACCAAATGTAATCTGGTAAGGTCAGGATGCTGAACGATTGATTTTAAAAACAAATGCAGGATATTAACCTTTCACCGCGATGGAAAATCCCGCAGACGTTACCTGTTTCTGTCAGTTTTTAATATGTTTACTATACAAAGACAGTTGCATATCACACAAATACTATAATGACACATTTTTGAGTCCCAGTTTTGAAACGTGGCAGAGAGATGCAGCCCACGCAAAAAGTAATTGGCAAAATTTTGCCATTGTAAAACAAAGGAAGCAATGTTGATGAGACAGTTGTTACTTAAGGCTGCACTGTGCAAGGATGAAAACATATACTACCAAAGTGTCAGATTTTGAAATGCAAACAAACACATGTTTATGAAAACATGATAAACCATCAACGATTTATGTTTGCTTTCCAGTTTCCATTTTTTTAACAGTAATTACAGTTACTACAGCTCAGTGTTCCACAAAATGTATTGTATGTATGGTAATGATCTATCACTCTATGTCCACAAACATTGGTTTGAAAATATGATTGTTTTCTGTACAACAAACACACCTTATTTCCCTTTAAGATTTAGCCAACTGGTGATAATTTCTCTTTTTATATAGCAGGTCCATATTAAATTATGATTACTTGAAGAGAGATATGCTGTATTTATACTCTAACCAGAGATAATCACCTTCAGGAGGGATTTGACCTCCAAAAGAGGGATTACATAATTATCCTTGTGTGTATGTGGGATGTTATGCACTGATATGGCATATGGCAACTTTTCTCTTCCACCTAGGCTGAATATTCTCCTGGTTTAACAACAATATAAATGAACAGTTCCATGTTAGAAGCATAAGTAATATCCACACACTGTCCAGCACTGCACACACTGGGGGAAAGATAATTTTCGTTTTTTTCCTTAGGTTTGTTAAATTTCCTCCATTTACTGGTTATCAACCATCACTTCAATAATTAAAAATTACAATTTAGAAGGAGGGATAAAATTATAGTTCAATAAAATGCTACTATTTATAATCTTAACATGAAATATTTAGTTTCTGCAGTCGTAACCATTTGCCTGATTACATGGTATGAAAGGAAATAATCCTCTTTAAGGGGGAAACCAGAGAGCCATAAGGGTTTTTTGATTCCTTGCAATATATATTATACCAAACATGAATTACCAACATACCAAGTAGGAGATTAACTACAGTTGTTCTTCTTGAAATGCCATGTTAATAAGTTTTAAACCCAAAATGACCCTTCACCTTCTCTTAAAACATAAAGGTGCAAAAATTGATAAAAACCTATTCAACATAGGCAAAACACATACTTAATATTAAATCCCTCACAGCTAACCTTCTTGAGATGAAGTTTTCACAAGATTTTGACAACTGAATACTGAACTACTGAATATAGCAACAGACATGCAAAGAATGAGATCACTCACAGTTTCTCTTTTTGATATATAGAAGTTAACATGATTTTGACTGAACACCACCAAAATCATAGGTATCATCGACTCAATGTGGGCAATCCATGTGCTAAATATGAGATGCCCCCACAGTTAAACTTTGCAAGATATAGTGATTACAAGGTTTTCACACTTTGACCTATGGTGACCTCAAATGACCTTTGACCTCCATAAAAAACAATGAGGATCATCTACTCTGTATGGACAATCCACACATCAAGTTTGACATCAGTCAAGGTTACCCTTCTGGAGACATTGTTTACAAGATTTTCAGTTTGACTTCTGATGACTTCAAATGATTTTGGAACTCCACCAAAAACATTAGGGGTCATCTACTCAGTATTACCACCCCACAAACCAAGTATGCAACCTGTCACAGCTACCCTTCTGGAGATATTGTGTTTACAAGGTTTGTAAACCATTTTTTTACCAGTTTGACTTCTGGTGACATCCAATGACCTTTGACCACCACCAAAAACAATACAGATCACCTATTCAGTATGACCAACTCACACACCAGGTATAACATCAGTCATGGTTACCCTTCTTGAGATATCTTGTTCACAAGCAGTATGACATACACATACACTCACCTCCACATCAAATAGTGGGACCAGCAAGTTGGTAAGTTTTAGATCCATACCCAAATTGTGGGCACACACACACACAAGTCCACCTTACTCATTAAATTTTCCTTTGTTGTTGCTCCCTGAACCCTAACTTAAAGGTCTGGTGACATGCTTCCAAAAAAAAGCTTCCTTCATGCAAA